>JBBBVM010000169.1:0-10863 GCA_037355625.1 Petunia x hybrida
GACAAAACAGGATGCAACAAAATTTTAGGCCATATCAACCCAGACCACAACAACAGGCACCAACTTTGGAAGATTTGATGTACAAGCACATCAAACTTACCGAAGAAAGAATAGAAAGCCAAAATGCTGCCTTCAAAAATCTGGAAACTCAGGTAAGTCAATTGGCTACTCTTGTTTCAGAAAAGATTCAGGACCATTGCCCAGCAATACTGAAAAAAATCCAAGAGAACATGTTAAAACCATTGCCTTGCGATCAGGTAAGAATCTCGATGATCCATACCCTAATAGAGAGGGTAAGTTACAGGAAGATCAAAAGAGGGTCAAACTGTTGATAATGGTAAGGAAAAACATGTTGAAACAAAGAAAAAATTGCTCAAGAAAATAAAGTTAATTCAAGTGGTGAGCCAATTCCTTTTCCGCAGAAATTAAAAAGAGAAAAACTTGATCAGCAGTTTTCAAAATTTCTAGAAATTTGAAACAATTGTATATTAATATTCCTTTCACAGATGCTTTAACTCAAATGCCATCATATGCCAAGTTTTTAAAAGAAATTTTATCCAACAAAAGAAAACTTGAAGGAATTTCAGTGGTTAAGCTTACGGAAAAATGTAGTGCTATTTTACAAAATAAGCTTCCACAAAACTTGGAGATCCTGGCAGTTTTACCATTCCTTGTACTGTAGGAGGAACTCACTTTGAAAAAGCTTTGTGTGACTCTGGGGCATCAATCAATCTGATGCCATTTTCAATTTTTCAAAAACTGGAACTGGGGATATAAAAAATACAGTTGTTTCTTTGCAATTAGCTGATCAAAGTACAAAAAAGGCAAAAGGAATAATTGAAAATGTGCTTGTGAGAGTTGATAAGTTTGTGTTTCCAGTAGACTTCATTGTCCTTGAAATGGAGGAAAATTCTGATGTACCTCTCATTTTGGGGAGACCTTTCCTAGCTACAGGTAGAGCGATAATAGATGTACATCAGGGACAATTGATTTTGAGAGTTGATGAGGAGAAAGTGATTTTTGATATGCAAAAAATGATGAGATATCCTGATGATGACTCCATCTTCTTGTTTTACTATTGACTCCTTAATGATCTTACAGATGAGTACAAAAATGATCAGTTATTTTCAGACTCATTAGAGGTGCTTGGTAAAATCAGGTACAACTAACGATGATGATCCCTCAATTAGAGAAGAAGCTATAACTTTGGAAATTGAGGGAGAAGATGTGCCAGAAGAAATAATTCAATCAAAAATTGAACTCAAAACTCTTCCCTCTAATTTAAAATATGTTTATCTTGAGGAAGAATCTTTTCCAGTAATTATTTCATCTTTGTTGACCAATGAACAGGAATTGCAATTGATCAAGGTGCTGAGGGAGCATAAGAAAGCCTTGGGATGGACAATCTCGGATATCAAGGGAATCAGCCCAGCTATATGTACACACAGGATACTGATGGAGGAAAAATACAAGCCAATTGTCCAACCACAAAGAAGGTTAAATCCAGCAATGCAGGAGGTTGTGAAAAAAGAAGTGGTAAAATTATTGGCAGCTGGTATCATATACCCAATTTCAGATAGCCCTTGGGTAAGTCCAGTACAGGTAGTACCCAAAAAGGGAGGTATGACGTTGTGAAAAATGAAAATAATGAGCTCATACCTACCCGGACTGTCACAGGATGGAGAGTCTGTATTGATTACAGACGATTAAATGATGCTACCAGAAAAGACCATTTTCCGTTACCCTTTATTGATCAAATGTTGGAAAGAGTAGCAGGTCATGCTTTTTACTGTTTTCTTGATGGTTACTCTGGGTATAACCAAATACCAATAGCCCCGAGGATCAGGACAAAACAACATTTACTTGTCCTCATGGTACATATGCTTACAGAAGAATGCCTTTTGGACTGTGCAATGCACCGGCTACTTTTCAACGGTGCATGTCTGCCATTTTTTCAGATATGACAGAAAAGTTTTTGGAAATCTTTATGGATGATTTTACTCTGTTCGGAAAAACTTTTGAAAACTGTTTGCACAATTTGACTCTTGTACTCGAAAGGTGCGAAGAGTCAAATTTGATTTTGAATTGGGAAAAATGTCATTTCATGGTTACAGAAGGAATTGTTTTGGGACATAAAATCACTTCTAAAGGGATAGAAGTAGATAGAGCAAAAATTGATTTAATCGCAAGATTGCCCCCTCCCACAACTGTGAAAGGCATTAGAAGTTTTTTGGGACATGCTCTTTTTATAGAAGGTTCATAAAAGATTTTTCAAAAATTTCAAAACCTCTCACAAATCTTTTAATGAAGGATGTGCCGTTTGAATTTTCTGAAAATTGCAAGAAAGCTTTTGAATTGCTAAAAGAAAAACTGACAAAAGCACCAGTTGTTGTTTCTCCAGATTGGAATCTACCATTTGAGATCATGTGTGATGCAAGTGATACTGCTGTTGGAGCAGTATTAGGACAGAGAAAGGATAATTTTTCGTCCAATTTACTACGCCAGTAGAACTTTAAACGAAGCTCAATTGAATTATGCTACAACAGAAAAAGAGCTACTGGCAGTAGTATTTGCTTTTGATAAATTTCGTTCCTATCTGATTGGAACCAAGGTCATAGTCTTCACTGATCACGCACATTAAGATATCTTTTGACAAAAAGGATGCTAGGCCTAGATTGTTAAGATGGATACTTTTGTTGCAAGAATTTGACCTTGAAATAAAAGATAAGAAGGGAACTGAAAATCAAGTAGCATCATTTGTCTAGATTGGAAACACCACCTACTGCAGTAGTAAATCAGGGAAGAATTCCCAGATGAGCATATTTTCTCGATCTCTGTGATCACAAATCAGGCTCCCTGGTTTGCTGACATTGCCAATTATTTGGTAGCACATTGGATGCCAAAGGAATTTTCTCCACAGCAAAGAAGGAAGCTCAAAACTGATGCTAGACATTATTTCTGGGAAAATCCTTACTTGTTTAAATTTTGTGCAGATAATGTTGTGCGAAGATGTGTACCAGAAAAAGAAATGAAGGATATTTTGAGCCATTGTCATGATGGAGCAGTTGGAGGACACCACAGTTCGAACAGAACAGCTTCCAAAATTTTGGAAGCAGGATTCTACTGGCCTACATTGTTTAAGGATGCAAGGTCATATGTTTTAACATGTGACAAATGTCAGAGGACATGTAACATTTCAAAAAGGGACGAAATGCCTTTAAACTCTATACTCATATGTGAAATATTTGATGTTTGGGGTATAGATTTTATGGGACCATTTCCTTTCCTCGCAATCCTGTCAATACATTTTGGTAGCAGTAGATTACGTTTCAAAATGGGTAGAAGCAATTGCAACAACAACAAATGATGCTAAGGTTGTGTGCAAATTTCTTAAGAAAAATATTTTTACTAGGTTTGGGACTCCTAGAGTGATTATCAGTGACCAAGGCATTTTATGAATAAGCAATTTTCCACTTACTGTCTCGGTATGGGGTGACTCATAAACAGGCACACCTTATCATGCACAGACGAGTGGCCAAGTTGAGGTTTCTAACAGAGAATTAAAAAGAATTTTGGAAAAAACTGTTAGTACCTCACGTAAGGATTGGGCTTTGAAATTAGATGATGCATTATGGGCCTATCGAACTGCCTTTAAAACACCAATTGGGACTTCACCATATAGGCTTGTTTTTGGAAAAGCTTGTCACTTACCAGTTGAAATTGAGCACAAAGCTTTTTGGGCAGTGAAAACATTGAATATCGACATAAGCAGTGCAGGTAAAAATAGGTTGTTCCAAATTGAAATTAGATGAATTTAGGTTGAATTCTTATGAAAATGCTTTGTTGTATAAAAAAAAAGTGAAAAGGTGGCATGACAAGTTGATCCGCCACAAAGAGTTTCAGACTGGTGATCAAGTTCTTTTGTATAATAGTCGACTAAGGCTATTTCCTGGGAAGTTTAAATCCCGCTGGACTGGTCCATTGTAGTAACAGATGTTACTCCATATGGAGCCATTGAAATTCAGAAAGTCAGTGGAGGTGAGAAATTTAAGGTGAATGGCCACAGGTTGAAGTTATATTTTGGAGGACAGTATGAAAAACAAGCTCTGGCAATTGAGATCCTGTTGTGGTGCATGAACTACAATAAGTCGAGCTGACGACGTTAAACTCAGAACTACTTTTCAACCCCTATCCATTGAGGGTGAAGCATTGGAGCCTCATAAGTCCAGTATAGATTTGTTTAATCAAATACTTAATCAATTAATCTGGTTAATATCCAGGTTAGTGTACAACCGGAACTTCAAATGACGGCCTCTACAAAAACAGTGTCACCTACACAGGAGTAATTCCATGTGATCGGTATGCCTGAGTAACTGGTTGGTCAACTATTTGATTAAGCTAATCAAATATTGGCGCAGGTAATTTTCTAGTTTATATTTAAACTAGGACCCGAGACTGGTAGGTCTAAAATTTTTCAGTCTATTGCACATAGAATATGTGCGGTCACAGTTTCTTTCAACTTCTTCTGTGATTATATATTTGATATATCTATATAATATAATATATATATATATATATATAATATATATATATCTATATATATATATATATATATATATATATATTTATATTATATATCTGATATATAATATATATATATATATATATGCATATATATATAATAATAGATGGAAAAGAAAAAAAAATTGGCTAGAGTCACTGATGGCGTGTGTCTTTAGTGGGACATTGAGTGATTTTAACTTCCAATACATTTAGTTACTATATTGGTAAATATATATGTTTAAAGACTTGATTGACTCTAAAAAGCCAAAACGGCAAAGTAACGTCTCCAGTTATCTTTTGATCATTTGATTTCCTTTTATATGTACTTTAGTTATTATTTAAAACGAAAACAAAAGAAAAAGAGCTTGATTTTAGAGCCACAAAAAGGGGATGTGTATCTATCTATAATTGATTTGAGAGCCTAAAAAAGGGATCCACATGTACTCTTTGATTGGAAGCACGTTTTGTAAAGTAAACACCGATATCTCATCGGTGAGTTAAACCATTGATTTTTTTTACTGTTGTTTTACCCCACTATATATGCTTTTAGTATTTGAGGGTTCAGCAAAAGTAAAAAACCAAAGGAAAACCCTTTTCTTCCACTTCATCTTCTCCAATGTACAATCAGATTTTCCCATTGTCCAAGCCATGTTCAGTTCTTTGTCTGTTTAAATTTCTTTTCTTTATCCACCCCATTTTCACTGTCTTTTCCTCCACACTCATTTCTCTTGTTAGTCTTGTTTTATTCTATCCTCAGTTTTTCTTTTAACCACCATACCTAAATCAAAAAAGAGCTGCTAGTCATCCGATGTTCACGATCCTTATACTAACTCCACGAAAAAAATTATTCATGAGAAGGGTCTAGATTTGATGAAGAAGAAGGGGATATGAGAAGTTCATATGTGATACATTAAAGAATACCATTGGAAAGAATTTTCTAAAACTCCAGGTAGCTTTGTGTGGACTGTGACTGAATTTCTTGAAAATATTGACAAAGTTAATAGGCGGCGAGTTATGTGAAAGGTGTGAAAATTAATTACTCTGCTGCAAGGATAAATGAAATCTATGACCTTCAACTAGTGGATGATAACCCATAGCCGAGAAAGTTCATAAATAATCTTAATCATGATGCAATTGAAGCTAAACTATGTCCTTTCGGAGCAGATTGGGGATTCGACAAGAAAACAGGTGCGAAGAACAAGTTATGCAGGGTGAACATTGGGTATAAATTTAAGCCTTTTTTAGCTTTATCAGTTCTAGATTTATGCCCAATTCTAATCCTACTGAGGTACATATGAAAAAGAGCATCTTTGTTGTATGTATGAGTGAAAAGCTGCCTTTGGATTAGGAAGATTGATAAATAGCAGCTTGAGAAAAATTGATGGTCGTAACATCTGTTTCCTAGACCATCACCATGTTGTGCTCATACTTTGGGGTTAGAACTAACTTAGTAGAAAAATTAGTATGTCAAACAAAAATGGATTGGAAAAAGATTTTGGAAACCAAATCTATCGAACAGATGGACCAAGAAGGAAGAATGAGGAAGAACCCTTCAATGGAAGAGCAATATTGCCACCACGGGCAGAGTCTGGTGTGCGAAGTGCTAAAGAAGAGCTGGACCAAATCTTGTTTCAATTTAAGGAAATAATGGATGCTACATTTGAGGGATTTAAAGCATAATTAGAGAGAAATTGGAGCAGTCATGAGAGAGGAGATTAGGGCCGTGCTTTGGAGTTAAAAAATGAATTGAAGCAAGATATGGGGGAAATGGAAGGCACGCATATGAGAAGGTTTGATAGAGCTGAACATATACAAATGCAGGATTTGATCTACAATTCTGCTTATACTGGTATGTCTGCAAATCTGCTAAACAAATTCTGTACTTTCTAGGGATTTACTTCTCAAATTCATGGGATGCCTTCACAATTCCTTTACATGAATTTTCTGGATCCTGACACTTCCCCAATCCCTTTGTTTTACCCACACTGCCTCAACATCCACCACCTGCTTTATCCCTATTTATGCTCCGTCACCCCCTTTCTGCACCTCCTATCTTGCCACAAGCTTCCACTACAGCAGTAATACTTTCTTAATTTGCCAAATCTGGGACCTCAATTCTCAAATTCATTCTCTGTTGGAGGAGAACCATCTACAAGGATGACAAAGTTGAGAGAGAATTTTGAGCATATCATGGAAAATGATTCGGATTTCTGATTCGGATAATTTTTGGCGCCCAGTTAGGGTGGTCGCTGCTCAAAAGGTGGATGAGTATTGGCAACCATGGGTATTGATGAAAATCCATCCAGGCGCACATAGGGGGTGTAGTACTGAAGTTTCTTTTTGGGTAGTTGTTGGTTATTTCTGCAGTTTCAAATTAAGTTGAAGAAGCTCTTGTTTTGTCATCCTGGAGGATGATTGTGTTAAATTGGAGGGAGTAGAAAATCTATGCTGAAAAAATATTGTTAGCTACTGCCTGGTTGTAGTAGTAATTATAAATAGGTCATAAGCAGTAGCACAACAATATTAAAAATAGAAGTTTTGGGCCCAATAGATGCCTAAATATGCTAAGCCACCCTAACTTTTGTAAATTATTAGATGCAGTAATAGTCATATTATCTTGTTAAAATTTCTCATGTTTTAATATCTTGTCTTATTTCTAACTAATCTTTAGGATCACTAACTGTTTTTGTTTTTGGTATCTTTGATTGTGTAATTCCTTTACCCCAAAAGAAAAGTTTTAATTAAATATATATCATATTTAAATGCTTAAGTATATATATAATTATATGTGTGTATATCTACTGCAACCTAATTTATTGCACTTTGTAAATGAAAATCTACAATATAAAGTTTTTTTTCTTGCAAACATTTATTTCTTTGATTTTTGTCATCTAACTTCCAAGCTTATGATTTTTATTCTTTGAAGGCAAAACGAATATCTCAAATCTAGAAGAAACATTGAAGTTGAGAAGTTTATGATCTAAAGCGTGTGAAATTATTACTTTTGACTAAAACTTGCTCATATCTATCAAGGCTAGTTATAGTTAAAGCACCGATTTGGAAATTTATGTTATTTTTACCAACCTCATAAATATCCCTTTAAGAAAAATGTTCTGGTACTATCCGTCCAAATACTATTGTGATATAAGGAGAAGAAAATTGTGGGTAAGATAAAAGCCAATTGAAAAGAAAAAAAGAGATTTAGAACTTGAAAGGTTCTACCATGTGCAGTAAAGCACAAGACTGAAATGATGATAATTGCTCAAAAAAAAAGTGCCCATATTCTCCTTAAGTAAAAAAATATATGTATTTATCTAGATATAATATATATATAATATATATCTATATATATCTATATATATATATATATATAACAACAAGACAAAGAAAAAGATGAAATCCTAAGCCATTTCTCAAGCCAAACACTATTCTATATAAATTCCACAATTCGGTGTTAAGTTACAAAATTGATTTGAGGAGCAAGTTTTCAGAAAAAGTATGATTAAACTAAGTCTGATAGATCATAAAATCATCAATTTATGTGGGGACACAAAGTGTGAGATACCATTTTTGTCAAGCAGAGATAAATTCAAAGTAAGGTAAAGATTTGATAATTTTGAAAGGATGAATTGTTTGATTGAAATAAAAATTTTATTGGTCAGATTCTTTTTCTTACGAGAAAGCAGCATGAACAAGCAGGGAAGTAAGTATTATTCTCTTTTTCTCGAGGACGAGCAAAACTTCAAGTTTGGGGGAATTTGATAAACTATAAATTTTGTATATATTAGGTATATAATAAATTACTTAGTAATATTTTTTATTCAAAATATATAGTATTATTTTTATTTTGTGCAAATATATAAAAATATATTACAGGACAAGAAGTGAAGCCAAAATTGAAGAAACTAACAAATAAGGAAAAGCAAAGAAGAAAAAAGAAGCACGTGTGGCAGGAATCCACGGATGCGGATGCATCCGTAGAAAAAAGAGCAAGAATAAATCAAGATATGTGAAAAAGGTACCACGGATGCATCCGCGGATTCCTATGATGCATCCGTAATACTTTGGGCATGAAGCTTTTCCTATAAATAGGTCCTACTTTGCTAGCAATGAATAGAAGTTCCTAGGGAGAAAATTCTACTCTTGTAGCTTTGTTTACTTTAAAAGTATTTTCCTTCTTGAGAAATATTAAGAGTTCTACATTTTCTCTTTGTAGTATTTTATATTGTAATCACCTAATTCTGGCCACGACAATTCAAAAATGGCTTAAATAGCTCAAACTAGTCGAGCTAACTTCTAGGATTTCGCCGAATTTCAGTTCTTTTATTTAGCTAAATTGTCGTTTAAATGAATGATAACAATAAAAAAAATTAATAAAAGTACTTGTTATGTTTTTAATTATGATTTCATATTTTAATTATAATAATGTTGCAATTTGTGTAGATTTAATTTTAGTTTATGGTTCATGCTTTAATTTGTTTGAACTTAATGGCCATTTTGCGAATGAAAACAAAGCAATCAGCTTAGTCGTGCAACCCATCCCCCATTGCAACCGGCCCACTTTCATGGTATATAACCATTTTCTTTGCCATTTTGGCATTTAACACAACACTCATTAAAATGGGAAACCCCTGCCATTTTTTCATAGACTCCACCGGAAATCGCCTCCACCTCCAACCGCACTGATCCGCCGTCCGTCCGCCGTCCTCCGACCACCGGAAATTCCCAAAACAAAACCACAACTCGTCTCGACCTCATCCATTTTGCGACTATTTTTTCAAAATCCAAGTCGCTTGGTGTAGATCGAGCTTTAGAAATCTATCAACAATTTTCCCAGCGTCGTTCGAGTTTTCCGTGAGAGTTTTACATCTAAAGCCTAATTCTTTCCTCCTCTTTCACACCTTGCTACGCCATTTTCATAAAACAAAGATCATTTCTCGCTTCATGTTTCCCATTAGCCGATTGGTTAGGACTCCCTTGGTTTGATTTCTCGCCCTTTTCCTCCGTTCTCTTCTCGTTCTAGTCGAGTCGACCCGACGAGGTCGATTCGATTAGAACAAGACGAGTGGGAGGTTTAGTTTGTTATTGGTTTTGTTTGAACTGTTTGGTGTATACGTTGGTGACGTTTGTGATTGTTTTTGGTTCCTGGGGCTGTTATCGTGTCAATGGGGGCTGTGCAATGAAAACTTGACGGGGATTTAGTTTTGGTTCCAGTTGTTAACTGATTGGCTTTTAGCTTGGGTTTTACAATGGTATTGGTGATGTTTTCAGCGGGTCCTGTGTGTGTGATAGGCAGGGTCTTTGTGTATGCTTGGAGCGAGTCGATGGCCGCTTAGCCTCGGGTGTCGATTTTTGGGGATTTTAGTAATAGCGGAGCACTTGTAGCTTAGCGATGGTGTTGGCCTGCTTAACGGGTTAGACAAGTTTGTTTCTTGTTCTCTTTCTGTTTATTCGATAGTCGAAGGAAATTAAGTTAGTATACTATTTATTAACATGGATGTTGTATTTTCAACTTGCGTTTGGCATAATGAAATGGTGTGTCTGTTTGAATTAATATTAATGTATGTATCGGTTAATTCACACTTAGTCAATGTCAAGCATTGAATCAATGATAATGCTTATTTGTGTCCTTAACTTGTCAAACATGAGTCCGTTTGATGCCTTTCCTTAGCCAATTACCATTACTGTTAGTGTATGCTTATAGATATCGGATAAAGGAAGAGGTCTATTTCTTTTTAAACAGCAGTTTAGTTGTCCAATCCCTTTCAGTATTTTCTTACAGGTTTTCCGTTTCAAAAAAAAAAAAGTGTTCTCTTTCTTTGTCTAGCTTGGTTATGTGCGTATGTGTATGTCAAGAATTATGTGTGTGAGTTTTTTTTTGTGCAGCTGAGGAGGTATGTGAGGGGTTGCGAGATGCAGTTAGCTTTGTAGTATGAAGTTTAGTTGAGGGAGTTTGCATATGTTCAGCTGTTGTTTGGTTATGAAGGTGATTAGGATAGAGGTCCAGATGTAGCAGGTCATAAAAGTGAGTCAAAAAGGGGTCAAATGGATGTATATCGCTGTAAAGTTGAATTTTCCATGGATTCCTTGACTTTGTTGAAAAGCAAAAGTGTGCACATGTGGACTTTTGTCCATTTCACTTTTGCATTAAATGTATGGCATGCTGGTTTGTCTTTTAGGGAGGTCATTTAATGTTTGGGGGATTGAAAAGAGAAAGCGCTGATTTTCTCCTATAAAGGAGGTTCATTTACTCCTTCACAAAGGGGGAGAACTACAAAAAGCAAATCTGAAAAAAGAGAG
>JBBBVM010000170.1:0-225322 GCA_037355625.1 Petunia x hybrida
CCTAATTTGATATATTTTTCTGCTTATTGAATAGAGTGGGATCGTTTGGCAATGAAAGCAAAGGATAAAGCGGTTGTTGTTTAGCAATGCTAACTTTTGGAAGAGGTAAGTGTTTGTATCCATTTCTTTGGAGGCCCTTGGCCTCGTAGATATTCTACCACGTGTTCCTTGCGTGTCTAGCTGCCGATAGGCGAACTCATTACGCGTTCGCTTTAAATTTACATAGTATATTATATGTTATGCCCTATTGTTGGTATTGCATTGTGCATATGAGCATTGCACTCTAGTTTTCATCAATACATATACTTCCCGGTAATCGATGATAGTCCCGAGCCGGTGAAGGGTCATTATTGCATATACTTCCCGGTTGGCGATGAGAGTCCCGCACCGGTGAAGAGTCATTATTGCATATACTTCCCGGTTGGCGATGAGAGTCCCGCACCGGTGAAGGGTCATTATTGCATATACTTCCTGATAATAGAGGAGCGTCCCGAGCCGGTGAAGGGTCATCATTGTATATACTTCCCGGTAATCGACGAGAGTCCCGAGCCGGTGAAGGGTCATCACTGCATATACTTCCCGGTAATCGATGAGAGTCCCGAGCCGGTGAAGGGTCATTATTGCATATACTTCCCGGTAATGGATGAGAGTCCCGAGCCGGTGAAGGATCATTATTGCATATATCTCCTGGTAGACGATGAGAGTCCCGCGCCGGAGATAGGTATCAGGCATATGTGACTGCATTGCATCGTACCGCATTCATCACATCTCATTCATATGTGACTGCATTGCATCGTACCGCATTCATCCTATTTCATTGCACCGCATACTGACTACTGTGCGTATTGTGTTGCGTTTTATGTATGCGGTATGTATACTATGTCGTGGACATATCTCAGTTTGTCTATATATTTGCGGGGATCGGGTTGCATGCCGCAACGGTATAAATAGATGGATCGGGTTGCACGCCGCAATGGTATAAATATATGGATCGGGTTGCACGTCGCAACGGTATAAATATATGGATCGGGTTGAACGCCATGACAGTATGAATATATGAATCGGGTTGCACGCCGCAACAGGATGAATATATGGATCGGGTTGCACGCCGCAACAGGATGTATTTCTGATTGTTGATGTGTTTGGGATACCTATATGTTCTGGCTATCTTACGTTCCTGGTTGTTGATGAGTTTGTGATTCCATACGTGTTTCTAGTTATTATCTGGCTTTGTCTTTTCATAATTTAAATAAGAGGAATTTGTTTATCTGTTTCTTTTCTCCCTGGCTAGCTATCCTATTCTTTGAGGTGGCTAGTCTGCCCCACTTATTGAGTCCTTTTGACTCACCCTTGTTTGTTGTTTGTTTTTGTCTATCTACTTTGTTTCGGTAGGTTCGCTCCAGGATTGAGTTCGCCACATTTTTCAGGAGCGAAGTCGACTTCAGCTGTCAGTGTGAGCCAGCTTTTATTCCGGATGGCCACCAGTTTATTATTTATTATTTCAGTTGTATTTTTTCTCCCTTCAGGAGGTATCTGTCTTCTTTCGTACTCTTAGATGTCTAGTCTGGATAGGCCTAAACCTAGTATGTTGGGTTGTTAGCTGTAATTTCTGTGTACAGCTTAGATGTATCAGTATATCTGTGCTTTTTCAAAGTCTTGTTCTTATTTATGAGTTGGATTCATATTTATTTTCCTAATTCAGATGTTAAGGGTTCGCCCGACGGGTCTAGGGGAGGATGTCGGGTGCCCGCACGGCCTAGCCGAAAATTCGGGTCGTGTCATTATTGAACCTGAATTTAGATACTTAGGTGGCCTAATACACCTTAGAAACTATATTAGGTGGCTACTCCAACATCTAAACTCAAACGAGTTTACCCAGTCAAATCCGAAACCCGACTCGCCTCGAGTTGAGTCCAAAATTAGGTATGACAGAATGGCGACTTCGCTGGGGATATACAAAGTCCTAACCACAACGAGTCTTTACTTTTGGGATTTATTTAATGATTATCTCGGTATTCATATTATTATTATCTTACTAACTTGGTTTCTTTTTTTTTTTTGTTTTTTGTTTTTTCTTTTATTTATTTGTATTGAATTTGATATAACATTTGTCATACTTTACCCACACACGGCGATTACGTGCATCCCACGGTCGCTTCACCCTCAAAACATCTTTTAGGAGGGACATGTTGGAATATAGTTAGTCCGTGGTACAACCAACAATTTCAAATGATCCCACTCCTTGGCCGTCTGCCTTGGGGAACTGTGTCTAGAAGTACACCACTCTTTTAATGTAATAAGCATGCATCATGCCGTAGGAGGGGCTTCCCATGAGCCGGCTAGTCTTCAACTTGTCCAAACTACCTAAACGGATTTCTAACCCCAAAGGGACGTTGGACATGCTTATGTGCATTTGAGAGAAAAGAAAAGATAAAAGAAAAAAGAAAAAAGAAAAAAAAAAGAGTGAGAAGAGAATAAAATGCATTTTGATTAGTCCAATTATTCTCAAAGGGGATGGGGTTTTTAATCCTTCATTTTTCTTTTTAGGTCACAATGAGTAAAAAATTTCACTGTTTTGGAATGACTATGGGCGCACCTCCTTTGTTAACCAGTTGGTGGAATAATTTGTCACTGGGAGAGCAAACCGAAGTACGTCAACACTTGGGTCATTTGGTTTCACTATTAGAAATGGAACCGTGTAGGGAGATGATTGAAGCATCAGTGTCATTTTGGGATGAAGAATTGAATGTGTTTAGATTTGGGGATGTCGAATTAACACCTTTGTTGGAAAAAATAAGGGGGTTTGTGTCACACTCGGGGTTAGACAAACATCGTTGGCAAGGGGGCCGCATAGCACCTAGCGTCCCAGCAGCTGAAGAGTTCCGTAAAAAGTTAGGAATGGTTGCAAGTGTGAATGTGGAATTCTCACAACAAAAGAAAATACCCTTTTCCTGCTTCTACACTCGGTTTGGGTATTTGAGTGTGTTCGACAACCATAAGAAAGAGTTCGATTCCTATGGTGATTGGAGGAGAGCTAGACCACTTGCATTTGCTATTTTTTTCTTAGGAGTGATGGTGTTCCCCGAGAGTTCAAGTCACGACATATGTTCGAGGCTTGTCATGGTTGCCGATGCAGTGTTCAATGGAATTGATGGTTATCGTTATACCATAGTTCCTATGATAGTAGCAGACATTTATCGGGCTTTGGGTTGTTGCAAAAGAAGAGCAAAATACTTCCAAGGGTGCAATCTCCTACTGCAAGCATGGTTCAAAGAGCATTTGAGGAAAGCGAGAGGTGTGCAAGTGTTGTCCAAGCCATCCGGCTACAACTACTTGATTGGGGAACGATACGGAGTTTCAAAATTCAAACACCCAAGCAGCACAGAGAAATGGGTAAAATTGTTCGAAAACATAACGGAGGACTCAATTCAGTGGATGTTCACTTGATTTCCTTCATCAGATTTCATTATTAGCTCTAAGAAGGCATCCTTTGTGATACTTATAGGATTGAGAGGTCTCCAGCCTTACCAACCATCAAGAGTGATGAGGCAACCAGGGAGGAAGTAAATCATACCATTGATACCAGACACGAAAGACTATCAGTTTGACTACATTGGAGATGTTGTTCTGAGGGTCAAGAGCATTAGAAAATCCTGGGTAGGAAGACAAGTCATGGGAGTAGCATCACTAGCACCCGATAGATACAACGCTGGATGCGAACCAAACTACAAAAGCTGGTTACGCTCTAGTATAAAGGGAAATATGTAGTGGGGCCAAGTCGAGGGGATAACATAAGAGATCGTGAGGCGGAAGCTCAAATTCGATATCGAGAATTCATGTTGAAAGCTGTCAAAATGGATAAGGAGAACAAAGAAGAGATCGAAGTATGGAAGAAGCGTACATTAGAGCTAGAGGAGAAGATAGAGGCGTTGGAAACAAAACTTGAACAATGGAACTCAGAGTGCGAAGAGATAGACATTTTGCACTTGGTAGCGGCTAAGGGATGCTTAACCAAAGCTATGAAAGAAGTCAAGGAAATTACACGAGAAGCAAAGAGAGCCAAGATGGAAAAGGAGTGTGCTGCCTAGTCAAAGTGTCATTTTCATTTTTTCTCTTATATTTTACTTTTTCGAAAATTTTCATGTACTGACTTTCAAATTTTAGGGAATTTATGAGAATAACTTGCAACAAAATGTGTATTCATTCTCCTTTCATAACAACAAATTTAGGAAGGCTATACGTCCTTGGTACGTAATAGTCCATTAATAAGCCTACGCCTAAATGTCGAAAGGGCTTTTAACCCAAAAATGACAAATTGTATCTCTGCATGGATTCGAACAAACGTTTGCACAAGACATTGATCACCTGTTTAAGCATGATCAAAGCTATTAGAATGTTTTTGACATTACCTTTTCTTGTTTTTGTTTTCAGACTATGGCTGCAAAAGGTACACTCCAATTTGAGATCGTTTCCCGACCCCCTCACTTGATCAGACTCTGGTGGGAAGATTTGGCCATTGTCAGCAAGGCTCACGTTCAAAAGGTGCTAGGGGAATTGGTGGCTCTCAAGGCCTACACTGCTATGCCTGGTTTGGTAAAAGCTTCCACACACTTCTAGGACTACAAAAGGGCGGTTTTTCATTTCAACGACTTTGAGTTGGCACCAATGTTGGAAGAATTTAGGGGACTAGCAGGGTTGGAGCCTGGACCCGAGACTATGATTTATCCCCGAGACGTGGACCCTAAGGAGTTCATTGAACTGCTGAGAGCTCCTTATGATCCATATGTCGAGGGAGTGCATGATGGGAAGGTCACGTTGGAATATTTGCATTCTAGATTTGGAGATCCAACACCTAGGCATGATTGGACTGGGGCATGGGAAATTCAAGACTGGGAGTGGACTGAATCCAATGCTTTCATCGTTTCCTTTCTAGGAAGCATGGTTTTCCCCGAGAAGGGAGGAAAGATAGACATAAGATTGGGAGAAGTGGTAGAGGGGTTACACAGAGGTGCTTTCAAACATCAAGTAAGCTTGGTTCCAATGTTCCTAGGGGAAGTTTTTCGGGCTCTAACCAAATATAGAAGAGGGGAAGACTTCTTCGAGGGGTGCAACCTGTTGCTGCAAATATGGTTGATAGAGTATTTGCATAGCGTCCCTGTCAGACCTGTAGCACCAAAACCATCTTGGAAAGGGGGGATCCGCTCATATAGCACCCGCATGGATGGAACAGCGGCATGGGAAGACCCATCAAACATGGAAGGATGGTACACTAAGTTCGAGGAGTTGCAAGAGGAGCAATGGGTGATTGAGAACTGTGCCGGCTTTGTTGTTTCTATACAAGGTCAAGACATCACTTTCTTGACATTGATTGGATTCCGAGGAACTCATCATAATGTTCCTTTAAGAATCCTCCGACAAGTGGGAATGACACAACAAACCCCACAGTTGATTGAAGGGAGAAGCTTCAACGTTGATAGAAAGGACATTGAACATCTGATGATTGGCACTATATTGACAATGTGGGAGAAGAGGCTCACTATGCAGTTTTGTCGTGGTCGAGATAGTAGGGTGAACCCCACAGCTACACTAACCTATCCTCAATGGCTCAGTGAAGATAAGGCAAGATTCTGATCCAAGACTACACTAAAAAGGAAAACCAAAGCTCCAAGTGCTGCTAAAAAATACAAGAAGCTGAGACACGAATTTGATCAAGGAAAGAAGGAGTTAAGAGTGACACAAGAAAGGAAAATGAGGAGGCAATACAAGGATAAGATCAAAGAGGATGAACTCAAGTATTGGACCGGCAAGGTCAGGGCCGCAAGGCAGGCTGCTGGGAATCTGCAAGATCTGCTTAAGGGAATCTGCAAGATCTGCTTAAGGGAATCTGCAAGATCTGCTTAAGGCTGCTGGGAATCTGCAAGATCTGCTGGGAATCTGCAAGATCTGCTTAAGGTCATGGCCGCAAGGCAGGCTGCTGGGAATCAGTACCACTAGAGGAGAAGGAAGCAAAAGGAATAGAGATCTGCGAGTTCTTCACAAAAGCTCTGGGTGACATGGAAGCTGGGAAGGACCTGATGGAGACATTTGCTGATCCCCCACCCATGAGCTTGGTTCACAAGCCTAAAGAAGAGGTCAAAGAAAAGAAAGAAAGGGAAGACGCTGGGGCTGATGCTTGATCTAGAGTCTCTTTACTTGGCACTTAGTCTGGTCGTATCGAGTCATATCGTCTTGTCCCTCTTGTCGTTGTTTTCATTTCGATCGAGTCGTCATCTTTAAATTAGTGGTTGTAATAAAGCCAAGCAAATTAAATAAAATCTTATTCAAATGAAATGATGTGTTTGGTGCAAACGTTACTTCGAATCTGCGATAGGCCTACCTCTGGCACAAAAGAGGTCCCATGCATGATAGGACGCGATTTTATTTAAACTAACGTATACTCACATTTTCTTTCTTTGTTTTTGATGTATCAGTCCCCAAGTCCCTGATAGTCTAGTTTGTGCATTCTGGCCGCGCCGCAATACCGGTTGAGGTCCAGAGGATCAATCCCAACACCTCCCCCGTTACCTACAAGGACAAGGACAAGACGAAATATCATGGCTGAGTTCGACAAAGTTGGAAATGGAACTCCTGAGAAACAAGGTGTGGTCGCATATGAAAGCTATGCTAAGTTGGAACAGAGGCTGCTTGAGTTGGAGAGTAGGATCCCTCTTGCCCGTACGGATGAGATCATTGAACCAAACCAAAATACTCGCCCTCACGGCAAAGATCCACTCTACCCTGAAAAAAACGTTCCTTACCCTACCTACGCTGCACCACCAAAAGCACCACAAAATAACTTACCCTCCTTCACCGTTGAAACCAAAACCATCGCATCACCCACCAAAGATCATGAAATGTATGCATGGACCAAGGAAGACCCAGACAATACCAAAGAGCAAGTCCAATGGCTGGTAGAGAAGTTTAAGCAACTCCAAGACACTAAAGAAACCCGAGGGCTAGCTTATTAGGACCTCTGCTTGTATCCTGACTTGAAGCTGCCCGAAGGTTACAAGACACCCAAGTTCAACATGTTCGATGGCAGTGGAAACCCGATGGCTCATTTAAGATCTTACTGTGACAAGCTGATTGGGGTTGGACATGACGAAAAGATCCGTATGCAGCTGTTCAACCACAGTTTGATTGGAGACGTGCTAGTGTGGTACTCTAAGCAACAAACAAAGAAGTGGACGAGCTGGAAAGCAATGGCTGGAGACTTCGTCGACAGTTTTGGGCATAACACTTATGCTATGCCCGACCGGTTCTACTTGGAAAAATTGAAGAAGAAGCCTACTGAGACTTTTAGAGAGTTTGCAACTAGATGGAGGGCTGAAGCCGCCAAAGTCCAACCTCCCATGGAAGACGCTGAGATAGTGGCAACCTTCATCCGCATACAACAAGATGTCTATTTTGACAAGATGCTGAACCTGCAAGATAAAAAGTTTGGAGATTTAATCAAGATTAGAGATATGGTCGAAGATGGACTGAAGACTGGAAGTATTGTTAGCTTGGCTGCACTACAAGCCACTAACAAAGCCCTACAAGCTGGCTGCACTACCACATCAAGAAAGAAGAAGGACGATGTCTCCTTCGTGGCCGCATCACTTGACCACTCCCCTACCCATAACCACTACTACTAAACACTTCCTCCAGCCTACCCATACATACCACCCACATCCACCTACCTGATCTACAACACTCAGCCCATGTACCAAAACCCACCACCACAAAGACCAATATACCCACAAAGTCCCAACTACCGAAATACCAATACCTATTCACCGAGGCCTCACACCAATAGCAACCCAAGACCCAAAAGAAACTATACCCGTTGGCTGAATCTCGTACTCAGTTGTTTGAGAGACTCAAAGCAGCCAGCCACATACAACCCGTGCCATTCAAAATGCCTGATAGGATGACACCCTATTTGGATCAAACCAAAGCTTGTGCCTATCACTCTGGAGGACCTGGTCACAATACTGAAAAGTGCTACGCCTTGAGGGACAAGATACAAGACCTGATCGACCAAAAGGTGATACATTTGAAGACTCCAAACGTGCACAACAATCCCCTGCCCAATCATGGAGACAATAGGGTGAACCTAATCGAGTTGGATGAGGAATACAACTTGGAAGGGACTATTGTTAAGGCAAAAGAAAATGTACTAGCAACCGCTTCAGTTGCTCAAGCCGCTATAGCACCTTTGCCATTGAGGTAGAAGTGGCTCCCAAATTTTATGTCGATGTGGTTCCCCCATACAGCGACAAGGTGGTACCATGGGATTATGAAATGGAGAAGAAGAATAAGTCCACAGTTGAGACTGTTGCTGCACAAGGGATGACTAGGAGTGGAAAGATTTATACTCCCGAGCATCTTGTTCAAGATAGACGAGGCATCAGCGAGGAAGAGTCCGAAGGGCTGTGGAAGAAGGTACAAGCAAAGAAATACTCTGTGGTCGAACACTTGGGCAAAACCCCAGCACAAATCTCTGTTTTGGCTTTACTCCTCAAATCGGAGAGCCACCGAAGTGCTTTGATGAAAGTGTTGGACGAAGCACATATTCCTGTGGACACTTCCGCTGAAAACCTGGCTAGCATGGTTGGACAAGTTATGGAGGCCAACCGAATTGCTCTTCACGAAGATGAGCTACCACCTGAGGGATTGAGTCACAACAAAGCTTTGCACGTCACTGTCAAATACAAAGATTGGTTCGTAGGAAGAGTCTTGATCGATGGAGGTTCTGGCCTGAA
This sequence comes from Petunia x hybrida, assembly GCA_037355625.1. Lineage (NCBI taxonomy): Eukaryota > Viridiplantae > Streptophyta > Magnoliopsida > Solanales > Solanaceae > Petunia > Petunia x hybrida. The sequence continues at coordinate 8,787 of JBBBVM010000170.1, forward strand.
CATATGCCCATTCATCACTCTGAAAAGAATGGGAATTGACCAAAGCAAGATAAGGGAGAGCGACATGAAGGTGAAGGCGTTCGTGACACGACCCAGAATCCGGCTAGGCCGTGCGGGCACCCGACATCCTCCCCTAGACCCGTCGGACGAACCCTTACCAAGTAAATTAGGAAAATAAATATAATAATTCATAAATAAGGACAAGACATTAAAAAAAACAACACAGAGATACTGATACCTCTAAGCTGTACAAAAGAAATTACAGCTGACTACCCAATATACTAGGTTTAGGGCTATCCAGACTAGACATCTAAGAGTACAAAAGAAGACAAATACCTCCTGAAAGGAGCAAAATGCAGCTTGAAATAATAACCAATAGACTGGTGGCCATCCGGAATAAAAGCTGGCTCACCCTGACAGCTGAAATCGTCTTTGCTCCTTCACAACGTGGCGAACTCAATCCTGGAGCGAACCTGCCGAAACGAAATAGAATAGACAAAAACAAACAACAAACAAGGGTGAGTCAAAGGACTCAATAAGTGGGGCAGACTAGCCACCTCAAAGAATAGGACAGCTAGTCAGGGAGAAGAAATAGATAAACCAAATTTCTCTTATTTAAATTATAAAAAGGCAGAGCCAGATAATAACTAGAAACACGTATGGAATGACAAACTCATCAACAACCAGGAACGTAAGATAACTAGAACATATAGGTATTCCGAACACATCAACAATCAGAAATACACCCTGTTGCGGCGTGCAACCCGATCCATATATTCATCCTGTTGCGGCGTGCAACCCGATCCATATATTCATCCTGTTGCGGCGTGCAACCCGATCCATATATTCATCCTGTTGCGGCGTGCAACCCGATCCATATATTTATACCGTTGCGACGTGCAACCCGATACCCGCAACTCAGAATACAAGCCGAAAATATATAGGCAAACTGAGATATGTCCACAACATAGTATACATACCGCATATATAAAACACAACACAATACACACAATAGTCAGTATGCAGTGCAATGAGATGGGATGAATGCGGTATGATGCAATGCAGTCACATATGTCTGATACCTATCTCCGGCGCGGGACTCTAATCGTCTACCAGGAGATATATGCAATAATGACCCTTCACCGGCTCGGGACTCTCATCGATTACCGGGAAGTATATGTAATGATGACCCTTCACCGGTGCGGGACTCTCATCGCCAACCGGGGAAGTATATGCAATAATGACCCTTCGCCGGTGCGGGACTCTCATCGCCAACCGGGAAGTATATGCAATAATGACCCTTCGCCGGTGCGGGACTCTCATCGCCAACCGGGAAGTATATACAATACTGACCCTTCGCCGGTGCGGGACTCTCATCGCCAACCGGGAAGTATATGCAATAATGACCCTTCGCCGGTGCGGGACTCTCATCGGCAACCGGGAAGTATATGCAATGCTCATATGTTCAATGCAATACCAACTACAGGGCATAACATATAATATACAATGTAAATTCAAAGCTAAGGCGTAATGAGTACGCCTATCGGCAGCTACACACGTAAGGAAACACGTGGTAGAAAATCCACGAGGCCAAGTGCCTCCAAAGAAATGGATATAAACACTTACCTTGTTACAAAGTTAGTACAGCCACTCAATAACCGCTTTGTCCTTTGGATTCATTGCCAAACGATCCCACTGTGTTCAATAACCAGAAAAATATATCACATAAGGCTAAAGGCTTCATTCCTCACATCTTAGGGCAATCCAGGTAGGAACCTGATACCCTATTCGCATACGCAATACGCAGGCCAGGCCTATATACAGGGTTTAAGGCCACATAACCAAACCCCAAATAAATTACATTTATAAGTTGCCCATAACTCACTGAGTACGAATATATAATCAATTCCATTATCAGGGTCCATTTGACCCTTCAAACTATCAATTTACGTTATTAGGGCGATGTCTAATATTCCTAGTTTTACCATCAAAATATATTCAAACATACGTAATAAACTCAAATAATATATTAGGATCATTACCTGAATGTTTCAGGGTGAAAATTCTACTTTTCTTCGGCCCCTTTTCTCATTTTCTGGCATTTTTCCCTCACTATATTTTTTCATTTCTGTCTGCTTCTCCATCATTTTTCTCTGTGTTTGCCGTACATAGATATGCTTATAAGTAGCATATATGCTGCCACCGCCATTCATTTTTACTTTTGTCTTTTCCTCCTTTTTTTTTTTGTTTTTTTAATTTTATTTTCTTTTCTTAACGAAAATTAAAACGGTGCCCTACGATATTCGAAATAATCCCAACTTTTGCATAGAAGTTATACAAAATATATATAACATACTCGCGAAGGCGGATCTCCAATCAGACTCCCGAAACTCAAGATGCGAATTTAGATAAAAAGAAGTCAAATTATTTAACTTTCGGCATTTTAGCGGAAACTAGCCGAACAACATCAAAATTCACTTTCGAAAGTTCATAAAAGTCACAAATAATCATACGAACCTAACGGCACTTTCGGATTTCGAATCGGAGCTCATTCGCCCAAAACCGAGCTCAAAAATCTCTTTTTAATATTTATCGCCAATAAAAACTGAAACCTTCTTCCGATGCCTACCAAACGAGGTCTGATTTAGCTCAAATTTTACAGACAGGTCCTAATGGACATTACAAATATTTTAAAATTATCGGCACGCCAATCGGAGTCCTAACTTCCGAAACTACTGACCGAGGTCGCTTCAGTTCGATAGGTCGCAAAGAAGCACAGTTGGGGAGATTGACCTAACTATCATGGTCGGTCCTGTAGAGTTCACTGCTGAATTCCATGTCATGGACATCTCTGCTTCCTATAATCTATTGTTGGGGAGACCTTGGATCCACATGGCTGGAGCAGTGCCTTCTACATTGCAGCAAACCATGAAGTTCGAATGGGACCATAAAGAGGTGGTAGTGTTTGGTGAGGGGAACAACTCCATCTACAATGAGCAAACCATACCAACAATTTAAGGGAATGCTCCTGGGATAGCCGAGGCAAAGGCTATGAAGGGAGGAATTTGGTCTGGGAGCCAGTCATATTTGATTGGGGGGTGCCCTCACGCGAATTTCGCGAAACCTTACCAGCTAAGACTGAGAAGCAACCAATATACTCACCCAATGCCCGCCCCAACTGGAAGCGCATCTCCGAAGAAACAAACGGAAAGCAAGTGTGGATACCCAAAGCAACCGAACCTATGGAGGTAGTGATCGAAGAGCCATATGTACTCCCACAACCTGCACAATGGCCCGAAGACTGGGTCGTAGGCATCATGATCAAGCAAGGCTACGAAACTGGCAAAGGTTTGGGTAAGAACTTGGATGGTATGGTCGAGCCGATCAAGATTGTGATGAGGCCAGACAATGAAAAGGCTAACATAGGGTACATTGTGACCTATGAAAAGAGCATGGAAGAAGCATCACTGAATTTCAAATTCTATAAGAAAGGCACCAAGACTCTCTTGCATATCTTCGTCTCGTCTGGATACTTGGATGGCCGAAAAGGGGAGGTGTCCGCAGCACAAAGGGTGGAGCCGAAGATAGCTGATGCTGAAGAGGATCTGCTGGCAGGAGTGCAAAATCTGTTCATATCTGATGAAGACTGCTGTGTAATCCTGGAAGAACATGTTGAACCTCCTGGACTGACAAAGGCTGGACCTAGAGCAGCACTGAACAACTGGATCAACAACCGGGCCCGAGCTTACCGTGGACCTTGGTAGAGCTGAGGGTATAAAATTTATTTTTGTGCTCTCTAAAATAAAATCCAACTTTGAGTCGTGGAATTTTCATTTTTGTTGCACATGTCTCCCTACAAACTCTGTTTTGCAAGGATTCATAAATAAAATATCGCACTATTTCTCGTTTAAGTTTTTCTTTAATCTTTTAATTTTGCAATATTTTATTTTTTTTAGAAATCAAAATAATAATCCCATTGAGTCTACAATCGCAACGTGTAATGAAACAATGGAGCTTGAGGAAACTGGATTTGATTATGATGATTTCGATGAAACTACACAGGAAGAAAATGAAAGATTCGAAAATAAGCCTAAGCCAAACCTAGAGGAAACTGAGGTTGTAAACCTAACCTAGGAGATAAGAATATTATGAAAGAGACAAGGATCAGTGTGCATTTCACCGCCGAGGATAAAAAGTGATATACTGAGTTTCTTAAAGAATAAGAGGACGTATTCGCCTGGTTGTATGATGACATAATTGGCATAAGCACGGATGTGGTAGCTCACAAATTACCTATCAATCCAGATTTTCTGCCAATCAAACTAAAGGCCCGGACTTTCAAGTCATCAGTTCTGTTGAAAATTAGTGAAGAAGTAACCAAGCAGCTCAATGCAGGGATTCTGAAAAAACACTCAAATATCCAACTTGGTTGGCTAACATTGTCCCAGTGCCAAAGAAAGATGGGAAACTCCGAGTTTGCGTGGATTATAGAGATTTGAATAGAGCAAGCCCGAAGGATGATTTTCCTCTATCGAACATACACATCCTGATTGATAATTGCGCAAAACATGAGCTGCAATCCTTCGTGGACTGTTTCGCTGGTTACCATCAAGTTCTCATGGATGAGAAGGATGCCGAGAAGACAGCTTTCACTGCATCTTGGGGGACATATTGCTACAAGGTTATGCCGTTTGGGTTGAAGAATGCTGGGGCAACTTATATGAGGGTAATGACGACTATGTTCCATGACCTGATGCACAAAGAGATTGAAGTCTATGTGGACGGCGTGATCATCAAATCAAAGAAGAACTCGGAGCATCTTGACAGCTTGCGCAAGTTTTTCAATCGCTTGCGAAAGTACAATCTGAAGCTAAATCTGGTTGTGTGCTTTTGGTGTTCCAGCAGGGAAGCTTCTGGGTTTCATCGTCAGTAGAAGGGGTATCGATTTGGATCCATCCAAGATCAAGGCCATCAAAGAACTGCCGCCGCCAAAAAGCAAGAAAGAGGTTATGAGCTTCCTAGGGAGGCTCAATTACATCAGCCAGTTCATAGCACAATCCACCGTCATCTGTGAGCCAATCATCAAGTTGCTGAAGAAAGATGCAGTGATCGAGTGGACAGAGGATTGCCAGAAAGCATTTGATCGGATAAAGGAATACTTGTCTTGCCCGCCCGTGCTGGTTCCACCTGAACCCGGGCGACCTTTGATCTTGTACCTGTCTGTGGTAGATTCGGCATTTGGTTGTGTATTGGGACAACATGATTCAACTGGAAGGAAGGAACATGCAATATACTATCTAAGCAAGAAGTTTACTCCTTACGAGGCCAAGTACACATTGCTGAAGCACACGTGCTGCGCGCTAACTTGGATAGCACTGAAGTTGAGACACTACTTGACATCTTACTCAACGTTGCCGATATCGAGGAGGGATCCTCTCAAGTACATCTTCCAAAAATCAATGCCTACTGGAAAGTTGGCTAAGTGGCAGATGTTGCTCAGTGAATTTGACATCACTTTCGTCACCCAAAAGGCGGTGAAAGCTCAAGCCTTGGCTGATCATATGGCCGAGAATCCAGTGGGAGATGACTATGAACCCCTGCACACCTATTTCCCTGACGAGGAATTTATGTTCGTAGGGGAAGATATCACCGAAGAGTATGATGGCTGGAGGCTATTCTTCGATGGAGCGGTCAATTTCAAAGGAATCGGCATTGGATCAGTATTAGTTTCCGAGACTGGACAACATTATCCTGTTGCGGCCAAACTAAGATTTCATTGCACCAACAATATGGCGGAGTATGAAGCCTGCATTTTGGGGCTTAGATTGGCAGTAGACATGAACATACAAGAGCTATTAGCAATCGGGGATTCTGACTTACTAATTCACCAAGTCCGAGGAGAATGGACAGCAAAGAACTCCAAGATACAGCCATACTTGGAATGCATAAAGGAGTTGAAGCAAAGATTCACCAAGATAGAATTCCAGCATGTACCTAGACTGCAAAATGAATTCGCGGACGCTTTGGCTACCATATCTTCTATGATCAAGCATCCTGACAAGAACTACATTGACCCAATACCCGTGACAGTGAGGAAGCAGCCAACATACTGTTACCACATAGAAGAAGAATCAGACGGACAGCCTTGGTTCTACGACATCAAAGGGCTTCTCAAAGATGGCAATTATCCAAAGAATGCAACAAGTCTCCAAAAGAAGACACTGAGGAGGTTAGCAAATGGTTTCTTTCTGAACGGAGAGGTTTTGTACAAGAGGACACCCGATCTAGGGTTGTTGAGATGCCTGGACGTAAAAGAAGCTGTTAAACTGTTAGAAGAGATACACCCTAGGACGTGTGGCCCACACATGAACAGTTTCGTAATTGCCAAGAAGATTTTGAGGGCTGGTTATTTCTGGATGACAATGGAGCATGACTGCATAAAGCACGCAAAGAAATACCATCAATGCCAAGTCCACGGAGATATGATTCGAGTGTCTCCCAATGAATTGAGCATTATAGGATTGCCTTGGCCTTTTGCTGCCTGGGAAATGGATGTCATAGGACCTATCGAGCCAGCCGCTTCCGATGGGCATTGCTTCATACTAGTGGCCATTGATTATTTTACCAAATGGGTAGAAGTTGCATCATATAAATCAGTAACAAAGAAAGTGGTGACAAACTTTGTCCGTGATAAGATGATCTGTCGGTTTGGCATTCCTGATTCCATCATCACTGATAATGGGTCCAATCTCAACAGTGACCTAATGAAAGCAACCTGTGAGGTTTTCAAGATCAAACATCACAATTCCACTGCATACAGACCTCAAATGAATGGTGCAATCGAGGCAGCCAATAAGAACATCAAGAGGATATTGCGCAAGATGACATACAATTCAAAGCAATGGCACGAGAACCTGCCTTATGCTCTGTTAGGGTACCGCACCACAATGAGAACATTAACAAGGGCTACTCCTTATTTGCTGGTGTACGGTACTGAGGCAGTGATACACGCGGAGGTCGAGATACCATCTTTGAGAATCATCCAGGAGACACAATTGAAAGATGCTGAATGGATTAAAGGAAGAATGGAGCAATTGGCCCTCATTGACGGCAAAAGACTAAACGTAGTGTGTCATGGGCAATTATATCAAAGGAGAATAGCTAAGGCATTTAAAAAGAAAGTTCGAGAGAGATCCTTCGAACCGGGGCAATTAATACTGAAGATATTTTCAAACCAAGAAGAAGCAAAAGGCAAGTTCGCACCGAATTGGCAAGGGCCGTACATGGTTCACCGAGTTCTGAATGGAGGAGCATTGATATTGGCACAGATGGACGGAGAAGTTTGGCCGAAAGCAATCAATTCAGACGATGTAAAAAGATACTATGTATGAGAGCTTGTACTAATTAGTGATTTGCCCATTCTGCAATACATTATGTAATATGAACTACATCACGACCTGATTCCCCAAGTGGGATACGTAGGCAACCTATTCAAAGTTCGGTCGCATGAATACAAAAATTTTATTTTCCCATAAAGCGAACACTGGGGCAGAATTTTTGAGGAACTCTCAAAAAATTCCTAAAGGACAAACATAGCTGACACTGGGGCAGAATTTTTTGAGGACCTCTCAAAAATTTCAAAAACAAACTGGGGCAGAATTTTGAGGTTGCCCTCACAATTCACTTGATGGAGCTTGGAACAGCATGAAGAACGACAATTCTAGCTTTACACAACGCGAGTCGCTAACTCAATGGGACAAAACATTTCACTTCATCTCCTTTTTATAAAAGTATTTCAAAAGTTTGCATTATTTACTATTTCATACATATCCCTGATAGTTCGGCCAAGATCCCGGCACTCGTGGACAGCGAGCGCGAGACAAGCCAAGAATGCACAAACCGAACCACCCCACACAACTCACCAATCTTTCTTTGGATCCAGGCACAAAAGATACGTAACTCGGCAATACACGACAGATACGTTTTAACAAAAGGTTTGTCATTTAAATTAGTTGAGGGTACACAGCCCGAAGCGTCGGATGAGGGTGCACAGCTCGATATCGATTTGTCAATTACATTAGCCGAGGGTACACAGCCCGAAGCGTCGGTTGAGGGTACACAGTCCGATATCGATTTGCCATTTAAATTAGCTGAGGGTACACAGCCCGAAGCGTCGGCTGAGGGTACACAGCCCGATATCGATTTGTCATTTAAATTAGCTGAGGGTACACAGCCCGAAGCGCCGGTTGAGGGTACACAGCCCGAAGCGCCGGTTGAGGGTACACAGCCCGATATCGATTTGCATTTTTAAATTAGCTGAGGATCCACAGCCCGAAGTGTCGGTTGAGGGTACACAGCCCGAAGTGTCGGTTGAGGGTACACAGCCCGATATCGATTTGTCATTTAAATTAGCTGAGGGTACACAGCCCGAAGCATCGGTTGAGGGTACATAGCCCGATATCGATTTGCATTTTATATTAGCTGAGGGTACACATCCCGAAGCGTCGATTGAGGGTACACAGCCCGATATCGATTTGTTATTTAAATTAGCTGAGGGTACATAGCCCGAAGCGTCGATTAAGGGTACAGAACCCAAAATTGATTTGTTATTTAAATTAGCTGAGGGTACACAGCCCGAAGCATCGGTTGAGGGTACATAGCTCGATATCGATTTGTCAATTGCATTTGCTAAGGGTACACAGTCCGAAGCATCAATTGAGGGTACACAGCCTGATATCGATTTGTTTATTTAAATTAGCTGAGGGTACACAGCCCGAAGCGCCTGTTGAGGGTACACAACCCAATATCGATTTGTCACTTACATTAGCTGAGGGTACACAGCCCAAGGTGTCGGTTGAGGGTACAATGCCCGATATCGATTTGTCATTTAAATTAGCTGAAGGTACACAGCCCAAGGCGTCGATTGAGGGTACACAACCCGATATCGATTTGTCATTTAAATTAGCTGAGGGTACACAGCCCGAAGCGTCTATTGAGGGTACACACCCCGATATCGATTTGTCATTTACATTAGCTGAGGGTACACAGCCTGACGCGTCGGTTAAGGGTACACAGCCTGATACCGATTTATCATTTTATTTCATTGCGGAGGGTACATAGCCCAATGCACCGACGGAGGGCACACAACCCGATGCCGAATCTAACACTCGACAGCAAAGGACACACAATCATGGCATAGCAGACAGAACTATATACAGGAAGTGTCCTGGAAAAACAATCCAGCCTGGCGGAAAGGTACGTTTTACATATACATTATATTGCAGGCACATCTTCATTGCAGGATATACACTCCAAGCAAAGCAAACATTTTAACTAGGCGGCCCGATAGCTCCCTTAAGTTGCGAACACTCCTCTAGAGTCATGACAAAATTGGCGGCACTGTCAACGTCTTTGCCTGAAGACTCTTTCATCATCCCCAGGCAAAGAGGGGCAGCTGTTGACACCCAATTTTTTCCCTCCTATTTTTCAAGTCAATGGTTTTCAAATTTTGCACAATATTGTGCAGTTATCCTTGCCCCGTCCATTATTTCAAGTTGTCTTCTGACAATAGCCGGATAATCAAGGCTATTTTTGAAAGCATCACCTCAAATCGTAACCATTTTTACAATTTCTACAATTCCCCTATTTTTGATAAAATTACCCAGTTCATTTTAAATCCTAAAATACATTTTATACACGTCCCTAGCCATTTTATTTGTTTTAAAATTAAAGTTCCTAACTCTCTTATATTTTATACCAATTTTATACGATTTTTATACCTATTTTTTCATTAAGTTATGCTGATTATACGCAAATTATATGTTAATCTATACACATATACACGCTTATACATCAGCTATAGCTTTATGATGTCTGGCATTTTATGCCTATATTTTCTTAATATTTCCTCACGTTTGAATACTTTATTCGCATGTTTACTAGTTAATGAATGTGATTTTGCACTGATTTAATTGTCGTATGTGTGTAGGTCGTTATGCAGTACAATTGGAGCTTTAAAGAGCATGATCGAGCAATAAAAAATTGGATTTTAATTGAGGATTGGATCGAACACACGAAGGCATGACACGACGCGAGCTGCGAAGCAAGGAGAGGCAAAATTTGCCTGGCGCGCTGGGTGGCGCGCCTCTCCCCAAAGGCGCCCAGCCTTCTGGCGCGGCTCTCAGCGCGGGGCGTGACCAAAGCGCCTGGATTTCGACAGGTTCTGCTTGTGACAGCGCCTTCGAGGGTGCGGGGGCGCCAGCTACAGCTCCCCTGGAGCGTTTTTAGACTTCCTATTTCGTCTAGGCTTAGGTGTAACTTATTACTAGGCCTCTGTAAACCCTATAAATACTCTTTTACTTAGTTTTTAGAAGGGGTTCAGACTTTGGAGCAAATTTGAGAGCTCATAACATCTTGAACAAGGGTTTTTCTTCCTTTCATTAATCTATTACATCATTATTTCATCCTTACATCAAATCCTTGTGTTGTTATTATGAGTACGCGTGGCTAGATCCATCGTTCTAGGGTTAGAGTATTTCATGAAAGTTGATGTTTGAAGATTGAATTCCATATATTGAATCCCATAACGGATTGCTTATTCTTTCTTGATTTCACTTGTGTAATTGTCAGGGCCCGATTATTACGCATTATCTATGGTTTTTAGATTGAACTCGAAAGAGGGAATTTATTAACGCAATAAGAAAGAGTAGGGCTAGTTTGTGAACCCGGGCATCGGGGAACCAATTTGTGAGTAGGATAGACATATACTTGCTCGCCTAGCTTAACTAATTACAGAATTCGTTAATGCGTGCACGTGATTCAACCCATAGACATATAGGGATTGGAGTAGCCTGCATAGACCGTGAAGAATCGAAAGGTTTTCACGGGTACATTTACTATGTTAGTTAGTAATCCGGGATTTGAGAAGTGGAATCAATTGGAAAACTCAACTGGATTGTTCGTAACTCTGACCCTGGACCGTCTTCTTCATATTGTTTACAACCAACGTTTGCTCCATTGTTTGACTGAATTTACACCAGTTTAATTACTGTTCTTTAGTTACTAACACCCCCACTATTGGAAAAAGATCCCTGAGTAGTAGTTAGGAATTGTTTGTTAAGCGTCAGTCTGAATAGTCCTTGTAGGAACGATACTCTACTTTCACTTTATTACTTGTCGACCACGTATACTTGCGTGTGCGTTGGGAGCAACAAGTTTTTGGCGTCGTTGCCGGGGACTAAACAATTGACTGATCTCTTTTTGAACAATTTATTATTTTCTATTTAGGTTTAATTTTTGTTTTGAGTTTTGTGCTGTTTCAGGTATTAGGTCCTGCTTGATCTTTACCTACAGGAATGGCAGCAGAACGAGCTTTAGCTGTGCGAGATATTGCTCTCCCCAGCCTGGAGGGAGTAGCCTCGAGCATAGTTAAGCCTGAAATTACTGGAAACTTTGAGATTAATTCCGGCATGATACAACTGTTACATGCGACTGGACTATTTGCTGGATTACTTAGCGAGGATCCACAACAACATATCCAGAATTTCTTAGAGATCAGTGATACTTATACACCGACGGGAGTTCCTATTGATTATGTTCTCTTGACATTGATCCCGTTTTCACTGATTGGGGCAGCAAAGAGGTGGTTAAAGGCTGAAAAGCCTGGGTCTATCACTACTTGGGATTATTTCGCTAGGAAGTTCTTAGCTAAGTTTTATCCATCTGCCAAGACTGCCCGGGTGAGGAGCGCAATTATGTCCTTCAGACAGATAGAAGGAGAGTCTTTGTATTCAGCCTGGGAGCGGTTTAAAGCTTTACTTAGAGATTGTCTACACCATAACCAATCAAACGAGGTTCTTGCACATACTTTTGTGGAGGGGTTGACTGCGCATACTAAGATCGTGGTAGATGCTGCTGCTGGAGGCCAAGTACTGGCCTTAAACTTTGACCAGATCTATGAATTACTAGACAAGTTTTCGCAGAGCAATCCTGACTGGCAGGGTGATGGTAGAGCTACTACGCAAAAATCTGCTGGGGTACTTCAGTTAGATGCAATTTCAGAGCTGAGGGCGAAGATGGATGCTATTTCCAATCAAATTAGCAAGCTAGCTCTGCCAAAGACTCAGTAACCAGTGGCTCCAGTGCAACAACTCTAGAGTTTTTGTGAGGTTTGTGGTCAAGATCATGCTACAGAGGTTTGCTCCTCTAATCCAGAGTAAGTTTATTACACGGGTAATCAAAACAGGCAGCACGGTCAAAATCAGTTTGGTAATGCTTATTATCAAGGCAACATGAGAGCCCCAAATAATTACCAACCACTTCCAGCTCCACCACAGCAGGTTAGCAACTCAGTTGAAGATATGCTAAAGCAGATAATGGCAGGCCAGCAGAGAGTGATAGCTGACACTGCAGCCAATGCACATGCCATACAAGATCTTGTCAATGCTCAAAAGACCCTTGAGCACCAGTTAGGGCAGTTGGTAGGAGCAGTAAGTACTGTTAAAAAAGAGCCTGAAAAATGTCTTGCAGTGACTATAATTGAAGGTGGAGAGCTGATGGCCAAGTCTGAGGAGAGAGCTGAAATAGAAAAAGTTGAAAAAGTGGAGAAGGTAAAGAAGAAAGAAGAGAAAAAGGAGGCACCTCTGCCGCCTCCACCATTCCCGCAGAGACTTATACCATCTAAGGATTTGGCCCAATATCAAAAAATTTTCTTAAAGGAGATTTTAGTCAAGAAGAAAAAGCCTCAAGAGATAGATACAGTTGACTTAGTCGAGGAGTGCAGCACAATCTTGAGCAAGTTACCTCTAAAACTTCAAGATCCTGGGAGGTTTACTATTCCTTGCATCATTGGAGGGCATAATATCACTGGTGCATTGTGTGATCTGGGTGCGAGCATAAATCTCATGCCTCTATCTGTTTGCAAAAGGTTAGGGGTAGGAGCAATCAAGCCTTGTTCAGTTACTCTTGAGATGGCAGATGGATCACTCACTCACCCTGATGGTAAGTTGGAGGATGTGTTGCTTAAAGTTGGTAAGTTTACATTCTCTGCTGATTTTGTAGTCCTAGATTATGAAGAGGACCTAGAAGCTCCAATCATCTTGGGGAGACCATTCTTAGTCACCTCGAAGGCAATTATTGACATGGAGCTGGGAGAGATGACTGTTAGAGCGCATGGAGAAAAGGTTACTTTCAAGGTTTATAATGAGAAGGAGCACATAACTAAGGTTGAAGAGTGCTCTATGATCAAATGTGGAAGTAAACCAATTGAAGTGAAGATGGGTTCTCTCAAAGAAAGGAAGAAAGCAAAGGTTCGTCGTAAGAAGAGAAGACATAAATGCTGGAAGTGAGCTAAAAGTGTCGTCGTGCCACGACGTTAACTAAGGCGCTTCTCGGGAGGCAACCCGAGGTTGTACTTGTATTATTTTATTTATAGTGTCACGTAGTTTTTGTTTTTCTTTGGATTGCAGGTTCATGTAATGTCGAGCTTAAGTGTGGGGTGTCCTCACCCCCTGCCTAATATTGATGACCTGTTGGGGGAAGTCTGAGTACCTCATACTATACTGAAGCTTGGAGGATGCTAGCACCAAGGACTAGAGCCTTCAGGGAAGTTTCTTTACCCATGCACTTTTTATTTTTACCACTGAGGACACTGCTTGTTTTAAGTGTGGGGTGGGGGAACTTCCCTTTTATTTTTGAGGTTAGGGATGCATGTACCGTTAGGATTTTCTTTTGTCACTTGACTTTATTTTTATTTGTTTCTTGCTTTAATATATGAAAAAAAAAATTAGAAAAGCAATGAAAATTTTCAAAAAGATTTTCTTTTTTGTCTTGGTTAGTGGTACGTGTCATCCACCCCGTAATTTTTCTTATGGCCTCGGTTCTTTTCCACGGGGAGGCCTTTGAACCGGGTTAGTGTTTATTTTTTTTAGGATTAGAGTAGTTAGTTGTAGGTGGCCCTAGACGAAAGAAATAGGTGGAATGCTAGGTGCCTTTGATTTGTTTGATACCGGTGGACTTGAACTTATTGCATATGCTATTTGTGGTGCCCTTTGGTTTACATTGTGATGCATGCCTAGAAAAAATGGAATGACCCCCTTGAGATGCTTGAGTCCACTCACTTGACTTTGTTGTGAACCTTTGTGCATTAGTGCTTAATTTTCCACAAGTTGCACCCTATTTGCTTGATTGAGAGTTGTGATGGAGCCATTTTGGGTGGACCATGTGCAATGTGTGTTGTGAGGCATATTCTATTGTACTCCATGTTGCATATTGGTGTCTAAAACTTGCCCCATGTGTGTGTGCAAAGCGAAATCCTAGGTTTGCTCTAGTCGGGAGATGATACAGACTTTCTTGATTTGCCTTTTACCTTGATTTGCCTACCCTTATATGCACCCTTGGTTGTTTTGATCACTGTGACCTTTTTGTTGGCACCCACACCGCAAGCCTACCCACTTGTTCTAAATTGCTTTCTTTTTGCCCTTTACTCCTTGAGCACTTTAATTGATGTGTTATATTATTGTGGAGTTTGTGGTTGAATGTTGGGGGGTTTTTGAGTGGAACCAATGAGGGGAATATTTGATGAAATTGCGGAGTAGTTGAAGGAGCATTGGCAAGGTTTGGAAAGAAGTGAAAAACAAATGAAAAAAAAAAAAACTGAAAAGAAAATTTGGAAAAAAAAGAAAAAAAAAAGAGAAAAGAAATGGATATCCATCCTTGCTAGTGTCTGTTTAAAAGAAAAAGTGCTACTTGTTGAAAAAGGTGTGTGAAATTTGTTGCTTGGGTGAAATGGTTGGTTTTGATGAGATTTGTGCTTAATTTAATTGTGATGTATTAAAGTGCTTAGGGAGGTAGTCAGTATTACCTATATGTATCCTACCAGCTCCTTAGCCTACATTACAACCTTTTAAAGTCCTAGTTAATCCCGATTGGAGTGAGTTTACATTAGTGGAGTCCTACACTACGGGCAAGCCTATGGTACATCATGTGTGATATGTGAGCTTTTCATGAGAGTGAGTGAATTCTTTCTATGCTCTTGTCTCCGTTCTATTCTTGATATTCATTGTTGTGTGTGATATTTAGGGGACACTCTCTTGCTTCATTTTGGTGAGGGCACACGGTTTGCATGAGATAGGTGAAGTTGTGGCTTCTTGGTTTAAGTAGATAGGTGTGTCTTTGTGGGAGCATGGTTGCAATGAGTTGAGTTTGTGCATTTGAGCTATCTTGGGGTGGTTGTTCTCGTGTTTTTGATGTTATATTGTTGGCATGTTTGTTGGACCCATAGTAGTCATGTATGCATTTGTTCAATTGTCGGTATCAACCATAGTCATAGGCAGACCTGTTCTACCTAGGTTGGGAAGTTGTTTGTGATTGCTCGAGGGCGAGCAAAGATTCAAGTGTGGGGTGGTGATGTTTGGCATTTTATGCCTATATTTCCTTAATATTTCCTCACGTTTGAGTACTTTATTCGCACATTTACTAGTTAATGAATGTGATTTTGCACTGATTTTATTGTCGTATGTGTGTAGGTCGTTATGCAGTGCAATTGGAGCTTTAAAGAGCATGATCGAGCAAGAAAAGATTGGATTTTGATTGAGGATTGGATCGAGCACACGAAGGCATGACACGACGCGAGCTGCGAAGCAAGGAGAGGCAAAATTTGCCTGGCGCGCTGGGTGGCGCGCCGCACCCCAAAGGCGCCCAGCCTTATGGCGCGGCTCTCAGCGCGGGGCGTGACCAAAGCGCCTGGATTTCGATGGGTTCTGCTTGTGTCAGCGCGTTCGAGGACGCGGGGCGCCAGCTACAGCGCCCCTGGAGCGTTTTTAGACTTCCTATTTCGTCTAGGCTTAGGTGTAACTTATTACTAGGCCTCTGTAAACCCTATAAATACTCTTTTACTTAGTTTTTAGAAGGGGTTCAGACTTTGGAGCAAATTGGAGAGCTCATAACATCTTGAACAAGGGTTTTTCTTCCTTTCGTTAATCTATTACATCATTATTTCATCCTTACATCAAATCCTTGTGTTGTTATTATGAGTATGCGTGGCTAGATCCATCGTCCAAGGGTTAGAGTATTTCATGAAAGTTGATGTTTGAAGATTGAATTCCATATATTGAATGCCATAACGGATTGCTTATTCTTTCTTGATTTCACTTGTGTAATTGTCAGGGCCCGATTATTACGCATTATCTATGGTTTTTAGATTGAACTCGAAAGAGGGAATTTATTAACGCAATAAGAAAGAGTAGGGCTAGTTTGTGAAATCGAGCATCGGGGAACCAATTTGTGAGTAGGATAGACATATACTTGCTCGCCTAGCTTAACTAATTACAGAATTCGTTAATGCGTGCACGTGATTCAACCCATAGACATATAGGGATTGGAGTAGCCTGCATAGACCGTGAAGAATCGAAAGGTTTTCACGGGTACATTTACTCTGTTAGTTAGTAATCCGGGATTTGAGAAGTGGAATCAATTGGAAAACTCAACTGGATTGTTCGTAACTCTGACCCTGGACCGTCTTCTTCATATTGTTTACAACCAACGTTTGCTCCATTGTTTGACTGAATTTACACCAGTTTAATTACTGTTCTTTAGTTACTAACACCCCCACTATTGGAAAAAGATCCCTGAGTAGTAGTTAGGAATTGTTTGTTAAGCGTCAGTCTGAATAGTCCTCGTAGGAACGATACTCTACTTTCACTTTATTACTTGTCGACCACGTATACTTGCGTGTGCGTTGGGAGCAACACTTTAACACCTAAGCGACCACGTGGCAATATCCTAACCCTCCATTCCCCTCATCAAACGGCTGAAAACACCCTTTCCTTTTTCAATTACACAACATACCCCCCCAAACCCTATTGCTCTTTCCCATTTCTCCCCTCTCGCGACTGTCTCTCTCTCCCTCTACGCCTCCGCCGTAGATGGCGATTCCGGCCATTTTAACCGGCCAAACTCGAAACAAATTACAGCAACAGACTCTTCGTCTTCTCCGCTGCAAAACCCATACCCATATCACAATGCTAAGCAAGGAGTGGTTTTCAACTCTCGGCGATGAGTCCCCATTGCCGAAAAATCTCTGGTTTCGGTTAAAAGATGTCTTAAAATGATTGTAATCCTGGAAGAAGGTAAGAAACCTTCATGTAAATTCAATTTGTGACAGGTCAATTTGACCCGACTCCGACATTAACTGATAGTTTTTCTTTCTCATTTCCTTTGTCCTTGCTTCAGTCTATGCGATGCCTATGTGTTAACGAGTTTAGTTGACTAATAATCGTATGTTTAATATAGTAGAATTGTTAATCTTTGATTTAGTTCATCATTTTGACTAAAACATTTTGGTCGTCTCTTTTAGTTTTAAACATTTGTGATTAGGTTTCTAAGTTAACTATTAACCATGTCTCTATCACTTTGCTCAATCATAATACTTGTTTTTTCATCTACATGGGTAAAACTGAAAATGTTGGGTTAATTTAAGCATGATTTTAGGGGTCTTGATTGATTGCAATTTGGATTACTGATTGATACTCAGTTCTGGCATGATTAGGAGAATTTTAAATTGATTTAATGAGATTTCTTGAGTGATGGCTTGATTGGTAAATCAGTCCTGTGGTTAATGTAATTTTGATTGAGAAATATCAAGGTTGATTTACTGATTTTTAAACCTTAAAATCAGCCTAAAATATGTTTATGAACCTGGACTTCATATGGTTTTAGGGAGAGGGGTTCCAGTTTGTTTACCTTAGTCTGTGGGGGTCTGATTAGTCCATATATGGAAAGGGTACACGGCTGACCTTCGTAACTATGGGAAAATATTCCCTTGTCTTTTTGGTTCCTTCTACCCGTTTGAAATTCTAACCCTTACCCTCACCTATATAGACATTGTTTTCTCTCATTCATGGACACAACAGTTTATGCATTAACACACTGCACTGCTAAATAGCTTTCTACATAGAAAATATAGCGCAAACTGCCTAAGCATACCACTCTCTCTCTTTCTCTGATTGCTTTTTTTTTTTAAAAAAATAATTGGAGAGCTCTGCTTTGTTTACTTTCTGATCCTGTTCTCTGCACGCATCAAGAAACACCTGCAATTTTATTTACTCTCTAGTGTTTAAAGGTATTTCTTCATCTCTGATTGTCTACTGCATTTATTCATACATCTATATATGTGTAGTTGCTACACCCTTATCCTGCCTCTGTTTCTTTTAAAACTGCTTGTGTGCTCTGTTTTGCTTTGGTTCTGGATGTCTTATTGAAACCTAGGATAGTCTCTGCACACTTAGAATGATCTACAAGGGCCATGACAGGTTTATTTAAAAGGTGCTGCATAAAATTGAGGTTCTCCTTATGGCTTGCTTTGTTACTCAGGCTGTTAAGGCCTAACTCTTTTGGTATAATTTCTATTTGTTGTTACCTTCTGTTTGGGCTCAGTTTAGGGCCTTGATAACCTCTTCTTCCAGCATATGTGAAGACAGCTTTAGGGGCTATGCCAAGTCTTATTGGTAGTACTTTAATGTGTTTAAAGGGCTGGGGAAGAAACTCTTCTTTCCGTGAAGAAAACTCTGCTTAAACAGGATACTAGTACAAGGCACTTCCCTTTGACCATTACCCTTTTCCTTATGCTTTTCCCCTTAGGAACTGTCCCCAATCTGTATATCTGCTAATTGTCCTGCTTTTATCCTTTAAAACAGGGTGTACAACAATAACGTTGTGCAAATGGGCTACCCAGGAGCCACTCTCTTTACTCTCTGTGTGTGAATGCATCATATTTATGCTTGCGAAAATGATTTTGATTGTCGTTTGATAATGTCTTCTACGTAAAATTGGTCATTTTCAACAGTATGTTTAAAATTCTATCCCTACTGAAAGGTCTTACATTTAAAAAGCATGACTGATTCGCGTTACAATCTAAAAATTTCAAGTTAAACAGGGGCTATATGTGTTATAATTGTCTAAATGGGACTGTTTCTGAAAATTAAATTCGCCCCTCTCTTGCATAAACAGTCCGGGCCCAAAACTATTTTCAAAAAGGGGTCCTTTATGTGCATAAAACACATTTTGACTACTCTAATGCTCCTATACACTAATCTAATAGTGTATAGGGTGTATAAAGAATTTGGGGACACTTGTACACTTTAAAGTATTATTTTTAAAGTTATAACTATTGTTTGAATCATATATTTGCATGTTTATACCTATACATATATATTTTATGTGCGACAACCTCCTTATTTGCATTTGTGTGCTTCTGTGACACCCGTTTTCAAAAACTGTCCCTTCGCCTATATATTCCGCAAAATCTGACCCCTGCACAAAAAAAGGCCATTAAGTTTAGGGCTCGACAATTAATGACGAGTCACACCGACCCTCAATGGCCAATAATTTATTTTAAAAATAACACCCATTCATTTTTGGTACAAATCTGAAACTGGTTTGCAAAACTGCCTATTTATGCAAAGTTTTTTTTAAATGCTAGAATTGCATGACTTGTCCGAATTTGAGTACTATTGCATGATTGAATTATGCTTACGACTAGGCATTATATTAGAAGCCCTAAAACGCGATTAGGCTTACATATAGGCCGTATATGAAATCTATTTGTATAAGTGTAAATTAAATTGCATAGACATGTTTGAGCTAAATGCTAGATTAATTTCCCAAGTTAGTATTTATGATAATATGCACTGTTTTCATCCCAAAAGATAGACCCGGATGGGAACTACTTTTCGTGGGACTCGGGGAAGTGCCTAACACCTTCTTTCCCGAGTCATTTGGACTTCTTACCTTATAGAATCTCTGGAATAGACTAGTATGACTTATTGAACCTGAATTTAGATACTTAGGTGGCCTGATACACCTTAGAAACTATATTAGGTGGCGACTCCAACATCTAAACTCAAACGAGTTTACCCAGTCAAATCTGAAACCCGACTCGCCTCGAGCTGAGTCCAAAATCGAGTATGACACTATGGTCTTTCCATCCAAAAATAGACATATATCTATCCATCTTAGCTGGATGATGAAAGCTTTATTTGGGGGACTGAGAGATGTCACTATCGTACCCATGGTTCAGCATAGTATCTACCGTGCTTTGACCCGATGCAAAGAGAAAAAGGACCGATTTTTTTAGGGTTGCAACCTGCTGTTGCAAGTGTGGTTCATTGAGCACTTATTGGGGCGTTCGGACCCTGTACTACTTCCTGATGCACCCAAATGCCATTTGAGTACCCATCACTGACGTACTAGAGATCTTGTCTTACCTGTGAGTATGGATGATTGGTCTCAATATGTGAAGGCGCTGCCTTCGGAGAGCGTCCGGTGGCAGGATAATTGGTTCGCTTCGAAAGAGGAGTCTATGGTGGTACGGACTATGGTGGTATGGACCGTCTCTTTCTTGTACTTTTTAGTCATAGAGGTAGTGAGCCTTATTGCCCTACACGTGTGCTACGATCATTGGGGCGCATTCAGGATGTCCCTAGGGTTGAGGACGTGAGCAGGTACTCCTCCGAGCCTATCACTTTTGAGTTCCCTGAAGCTAAGCACTGGTGTGATCTCTGGGAGAACATTAAGAGCTTGCCCCGCACTACGCAAATTTTCGACCGATATAGGGGCAGAGTCACCCCTGACAGGGGCAGACCTAAGGCTTGTGAAGGGGTATCATTTTGCGGAAAAATTACACTGTATAGAGAGCTAAAAAAGATTTTTTAGGTAAAAATACTATATGTTGAGTCCCCTTAATTTTTTCATATGTTAACTTGTTTATAATTTGATACCCTTAATAAAAATCCTAGGTCTAATCCCTGAGTATGTTTTCTGGTACGGTCGGCATCATGTCTTCGTACCCCTTCCTACGAAGCCAATCAAAGGACCCTATGATGACGCATGACAACCTTAGGTTTTAGGCTCATTTGACACATGATTGTTATCTTCTAACCGTGTATGTTATTATATTATATTACTAATGATTTGGTGCAGCACTCTGGCATTGTCTATCCATATACATCTAGATCAAAGGGACCTATAACTTCACCCAGCAGCATGGTAACCGAAGCATAGAGATCTGATGTCAGTGTTGAGGAAATTTTGGCACTAAAAGATGAAAAGTTGACAGAAGAGATAAGCGTGAAGAAATTCTTGGTCGACATGAATCATGAGATGACCGCGATAGGTGCCTCCTCCCATGCCAAACATCCTAGATGAGGTTGTGCCAATAGCTATTCAGCGAGAACAGGGCACATCTACGGCAATCGAGGATCCGACCTATCCCCCTGGTCTTAGCCCTGACCATGGTACAACAAATGAAGCTGAAGTGCGCCCTTATGCGCCACCACCACCACCTCCACCATAGGGGAAATATGGACCACATCCACCACATGGGCAGTATAGTCCACCTCCACCACAGATAATAAGAGAACTTGCACGACCTTCATGAGCTACTTCACGGGCATTTTTTCCTGATTATAGGATCAGAATTATAACACACATATCGAACTTTTTTCGAATAAAACATATCTGGATAATATGATAACACCATTGCCCGATTATTCTGACTAAGATGATCCTTCCTCAATCACGAGAGGAGAGTTCTACATTTTTGAAGCAAAGATACACGGAACATTGAATGGATTAAGATGATTCAGCCGATAATCACCTCTTTGATATTCCTTTCGATATAGAATAGGTCGATGGAACTAAGTATTAGCTTACGCTCTCACAACGCCTTAGAGATTTAATATTTATATTCAGTAATTGGAAAAAGACTCCTCCACTTAAAGCACAAAATCATGCAGCTATTTGAATAGAAATAACCATCCTCGCACAGTCTGCAGGACTAAAGAAGATCTAGCTAAAAGCTGAACGTAGGCAGACCTAAGCTACCAACTACCCTTTTGAGTTGCCAAACAGCTGCAACTCTCAGGTTCACAACTTCATACCTTTGCCGTAAACACCACCGCCTGATGGATGGTACTTCTATATAAAAATTTCGGCAGAGTTTCCCCTAAAACTGGATGATCCCCAAAAACAGAACCAGCACTATACTATACATGGGAGTGGATACCCGGATAAACTGATATCCAAAATAATAATATGCTTGCTCGGCTACAATAACACGTACTCTGGCTCAACACAGGGAACGTCACAAGCGGCTACCAATCGCCCAAGCTCACTAGTGCCGGACGAAGAAGAGATGGAAATGGACTGAGGATAGAAATTATTAGAGCTTTAGGAAGCTTATCTTCTTATTTGCTTAGCTACCAGAGCTAGACTACTTACGAGTCAGGCTAACCAAAGAATCGCAATTGAAGAAATAGACATTAAATGAGCTTTATGGAACAAAATGTATGTCAATTTAACCTTCTCATAAGAAGGAAATTCTGACAATTTGCCAGAAAACTCTTTTATAACTGAGACAAGCTCATGGAATAACATGACTCTACAAGCATCTTGAACCAAAGGAAGACACATCGATCGAATATTACTTACTTATCACTTTATACCGGAAGAAACAATGACACTTTATGATGGTGACGAATTAGGATCCCATTATCGTACCAACATTGAATTCCGACGAGAGATGTAAACTGATTTGACATAATAATATAAGGTGGTACAAAAAGATGCCAAGCAGACCATACCTACACTCCCTGCCAAATTTCTCAGATTTAAACCAGATCAACTAGTAGAGTCTCACAAATGTCTGGAATAAATCATACCAGAAGCTCACCCCTCTACCGCAACCAATTCTTAATAGGAACGACATCCAAGGAAACCATCGAAACATGATAAGACACACTATTTCCAGATCGATCGAAAGAATCAAATCTTACTCACATTTAAGAGAAGAAGAAATCCCAGGGTTTACTATATGGGATACCTCAGCATCCTGGCGGACTGGCAGTTCATAGAACTGCCTCTGCAGCCGAGCTGAGCCACTATCCTGATAATCACCTCCTGAAGAACTACTGCCACCACACTCTCGACCTCTATTGGATGGTGGCGCTTCTCTAGCTGATTGAAATATAAAAGAAATCCCTTGCGACTGCGCAGATGCCTTATGACGAGAGAAAAGACGACTGCTAACTTGTCGGAGCAAGGGAAAACTCCTCAAAGGATAACCAGACTCATGACAATGATAACACCTTTCCACTGAAAATGGAAGCTGGACAGATTGTTGATAGCTACAAAGAGAAAAACTGGGTCTGATATTGTCGAACTACTGGCGCACTCGAAGAATCGCGTGACACACGCTGAGATAACCTGGAAGGTGACCTCCCAAAATAATCAGAACTTTTACCTCCAAATGAGGTACCATGGTTACCCACTAGGGCCACGGGATCTCTTGCTCTCCCGCTCTTACTCTTCCCGCTCTAACTTATGGTATGCCTAATACCTTTGAGCAATATCAACAACGATATCAAATAAAGTCCCAACCTCAATCTCTTGAGCTCTCTGGGATCTCAAGGAAGGAGAAAGGTCATCAATAAATCTGTTAATCTCTCGAAAGGCTCATGGACTAGTTTTAATACATATTCAACGATTTTATAGAATTCAATCTCATATTCTGAAATACAAACAGGTTATCCGACAGGCTACCCTGTCCAATCCACTCAAACTGGCAACACTTTTCATCTTGCTCGCTACTCGAAAGGAATTTTTTTCCACGATCCTAGAAGAAAAATTGAACCAAGTTAGCTAATAAAGAGCGCTCCACCAATTCAACGTTGGACCCCTGAAACTGGAAAACAGAATAATCGACACCATACCGCTCGATATAACAAGAGCCTGAAGGATATGCTGACATCATTATATTTTAAAAAGAATCACGAGGTTTATCTGATGCATTGCTTAAGAATATTGGAAGGTTCAACTGCGTAAAATAATGCAACCTCTTTGGAAACTCGGACCGAACTGTTACCTCGGCTAGCTAACCAGCCGGAACAATTGGTAGCGCAACACATATTGCCTCTGGAAAATAATTCACTGCAGCAATATTAAGAACTGGAATAGGAACTCTCTAAGTCCGAACATCTACATATGCGGCGACTTGATAAGCTGTCTAGCGAATAATAGATTCTTGCAGTCTCTGCGTCGCCAAGATTCTCGTGAAAGCATCGTAGAGAGCCAAGGGAACCACAAGGCCCTGATCCCTTGCCCATCGCGAGCTCGTACGGCTGGGACCTCCGTAACTAGTTCGTCAGCACAATCAAAACTCTCGGAGCTTCGTCAGTGCTAGCCCCAGGCTAGACTGCTTCGTCTTGAATTCATACCGTCTACTGATTTTTCGTATGGATGTTCACAATTACAACGAAGGAATTAAAGAATTAATGAAAATACTTTTGCATCCTATACCGACGCACGATCAGGAAAGAAGGAAGTGAAACTTCCTAAATGCCATCATAGCCTCTCGTAGATAAGTACGGACGTCTACGTACCCATCAGCGAGACTCTACTAGACACTGTCTTAGTCTGGATAGATTCTAAACCGGGCTCTAATACCAACTGACACAACCCAAAATCTAGTTAGGCCGTGCGGGCACCCGACATCCTCCCCTAGACCTGTTGGGCGAACCCTTACCAATTAAATCAGAAAAATAAATATAACAATTCACAAATAAGGATAAGACTCAAAAAAAATCACAGACATACTGATACCTCTAAGCTGTACAAAAGGAATTACAGCTGACTACCCAACATACTTGGTTTAGGGCTATCCAGACTAGACATCTAAGAGTACAAAAGAAGACAAATACCTCCTAAAGGGAGCAAAATGCAATAGAAATAACAACCAATAAACTGGTGGCCATCCGTAATAAAAGCTGGCTCACCCTAACAGCTGAAGTCGTCTTCGCTCCTTTACAACGTGGCGAACTGAATCCTGGAGCGAACCTGCCGAAACGAAATAAATAGACAAGAACAAACAACAAACAAGGGTGAGTCAAAAGGACTCAATAAGTGGGGCAGACTAGCCACCTAAAGGAATAGGATAGCTAGCCAGGGAGAAGAAACATATAAACCAAATTCCTCTTATTTAAATTATGAAAAGATAGACTCAGATAATAACTAGAAGCACGTATGGAATCACAAACTCATTAACAACCAGTAACGTAAAATAGCCAGAACATATAGGTATCCCGAACATATCAACAATCAGAAATACATCCTGTTGGGGCATGCAACCCGATCCATATAATTATCCTGTTGCGGCGTGCAGCCCGATCCATATATTTATACCGTTGCGGCGTGCAACCCGATCCATATATTTATACCGTTGCGGCGTGCAACTCGATCCATATATTTATCCTGTTGCGGCGTGCAACCCGATCCCCGCAACCCAGAATACGAGCCAGAAATATATAGGTAAACTGAGATATGTCCACGACATAGTGTACAAAACGCATACATAAAACACAACACAATACACACAATAGTCAGTATGCGGTGCAATGAGATGGGATGAATGCGGTACAATGCAATGCAGTCACATATGCCTGATACCTATCTCCGGCACGGGACTCTCATCGTCTACCAGGAGATATATGCAAATATGACCCTTCACCGGCTCGGGACTCTCATGGATTACCGGGAAGTATATGCAATATCCTTCACCGGCTCGGGACTCTAATCGATTACCGGGAAGTATATGCAATGATGATCCTTCACCGGATCGGGACTCTCATCGATTACCGGGAAGTATATGCAATAATGACCCTTCACCAGTGCAGGACTCTCATCGTCAACCGGGAAGTATATGCAATAATGACCCTTTACCGGCTCGGGACTCTCATCGATTACCGGGAAGTATATGCAATAATGACCCTTCACCGGTGCGGGACTCTCATTGCCAACCGGGAAGTATATACAATGCTCAGAACCAGAGTGCAATGCTCATATGCTCAATGCAATACCAACTGCAGGGCATAACATATATTGTATAATTCAAAGCTAAGGCGTAATAAGTACGCCTATCGGCAGCTACACACGTAAGGAACACGTGGTAGAAAATCCATGAGGCCAGGTGCCTCCAAAGAAATGGATATAAACACTTACCTTGTTACAAAGTTAGTACAGTTATTCAACAACCTCTTTATCCTTTGGATTCCCTGCCAAACGATCCTGTTGTATTCAATAAGCAGAAAACTATATCAAATAAGGCTAAAGGCTTCATTCCCCACATCTTAGGGTAACCCGGATAGGAACCTGATACCCTATTGGCATGCGCGATACGCAGGCCAGGCCTATGTACAGGATTTAAGGTCACATAACCAAACCCCAAATAAATTACATTTATATGTTGCCCATAACTCACTGAGTACGAATATATAATCAATTTCATTATCGGGGTCCATTTGACCCTTTAAACTATCTATTTACGTCATTAGGGCGATGTCTAATATCCCTATTTTTACCGTAAAAATATATTCAAACATACGTAATAAACTAAAATAATATATTAGGATCGGTACCTGAATGTTTCGGGGTAAAAATTCTACTATTTTCCCGTCTCTTTTCTCATTTTCTGAAAATTTTCTCTGTTTTTCCTTCTGCATTTTTCGTTCTATCTCTCTCTGTTTTCTTCTGTTCAATTAAAAGGCTAAGGACCAAAGGTCCACAGCCATTCTCATTTTCTATTTTGTCTTTTCCTTTTTTTTTCTTTTTCTTTTAAAATTTGTTGTTACGGTAAAAATTAAAACGGTACCCTACGATATTCAAAATAATTCCAACTTTTGCATACAAGTTATACAAAATATGTGTAACATACTCGCAAAGGCGGATCTCAAATCGGACTCCCGAAACTCAAGATGCGAATTTAAATGAAAAAAGTCAAATTATTTAACTTTCGGTATTTTAGCGGAAACTAACCGAACAACATCGAAATTCACTTTCGAAAGTTTACAAAAATAAAAAATAATCATACGAACCTAACGACGCTTTCGGATTTCGAATCGGAGCTCGTTCGCCAAAACCGAGCTCGAAAATCTCTTTTTTATATTTATCGACAATAAAAACTGAAACCTTCTTCCGATACGTAACAAACGAGGTCTGATTTAGCTCAAATTTTACAGACAGGTCCTAATGGACATTACGAATATTTTAAAATTATCGGCACGCCAATCGGAGTCCTAACTTCCGAAACAACTAACCGAAGTCGTTTCATTCTCCTCCACTTAAACTCTCGTTCGTCCTCGTACGAGCCTAAGTTTAAAGAAAATTCCGCACAGATAACAAGAGAACTTGCACGACCTTCATGAGCTACTTCACAGGAATTATTTCCTGATTATAGGATCAGAATTATAACACACATATCAAACTTTTTTCGAATAAAACATATCTGGATAATATGATAACACCATTGCCCGATTATTCTGACTAAGATGATCCTTCCTCAATTACGAGAGGAGAGTTCTACATTTTCGAAGCAAAGATACACGGAACTTTGAATGGGTTAACATGATTCAGTCGATAATCACCTCTTTGATATACCTTTCGATATAGAATAGGTCGATGGAACTAAGTATTAGCTTACGCTCTCACAACGCCTTAGAGATTTAATATTTATATTCAGTATTTGGAAAAAGACTCCTCCACTTAAAGCACAAACTCATGCAGCTATTTGAATAGAAATAACCATCCTCGCACAGTCTGCTGGACTAAAGAAGATCTAGCTAAAAGCTGAACGTAGGCAGACCTAAGCTACCAACTACCCTTTTGAGTTGCCAAACAGCTGCAACTCTCAGGTTCACAACTTCATACCTTTTCCGTAAACACCACCGCCTGATGGATGGTACTTCTATATAAAAATTTCGGCAGAGTTTCCCCTAAAACTGGATGATCCGCAAAAACAGAACCAGCACTATACTATACATGGGAATGGATACCCGGATAAACTGATATCCAAAATAATAATATGCTTGCTCGGCTACAATAACACGTACTCTGGCTCAACACAGGGAACATCACAAGCGGCTACCAATCGCCCAAGCTCACTAGTGTCGGACGAAGAAGAGATGGAAATGGACTGAGGATAGAAATTATTAGAGCTTTAGGAAGCTTATCTTCTTATTTGCTTAGCTACCAGAGCTAGACTACTTCCGAGTCAGGCTAACCAAAGAATCGCAATTGAAGAAATAGACAATAAATGAGCTTTATGGAACAAAATGTATGTCAATTTAACCTTCTCATAAGAAGGAAATTCTGACAATTTGCCAGAAAACTCTTTTATAACTGAGACAAGCTCATGGAATAACATGACTCTACAAGCATCTTGAACCAAAGGAAGACACATCGGTCGAATATTACTTACTTATCACTTTATACCGGAAGAAACGATGACGCTTTATGATGGTGACGAATTAGGATCCCATTATCGTACCAACATTGAATTCCGACGAGAGAGGTAAACTGATTTGACATAATAATAGAAGGTGGTACAAAAAGATGCCAAGCAGACCATACCTACACTCCCTGCCAAATTTCTCAGATTTAAACCAGATCAACTAGTAGAGTCTCACAAATGTCAGGAATAAATCATACCAGAAGCTCACCCCTCTACCGCAACCAATTCTTAATAGGAACGACATCCAAGGAAACCATCGAAACATGATAAGACACTATTTCAAGATCGATCGAAAGAATCAAATCTTACTCACATTTAAGAGAAGAAGAAATCCCAGGGTCTACTACATCGGATACCTCAGCATCCTGGCGGACTGGCAGTTCATAGAACTGCCTCTGCAGCCGAGCTGAGCCACTATCCTGATAATCACCTCCTGAAGAACTACTGCCACCACACTCTCGACCTCTATTGGATGGTGGCGCTTCTCTGGCTGATTGAAATACAAAAGAAATCTCCTGCGACTGCGCAGATGCCCGATACCGAGAGAAAAGACGACTGCTAACTTGTCGGAGCAAGGGAAAACTCCTCAGAGGATAACCAGACTCATGACAATGATAACACCTTTCCGCTGAAAATGGAAGCTGGACAGATTGTTGATAGCTACAAAGAGAAAAACTGGGTCTGATATTGTCGAACTACTGGCGCACTCTAAGAATCGCGTGACACACGCTGAGATAACCTGGAAGGTGACCTCCCAAAATAATCAGAACTTTTACCTCCAAATTAGGTACCATGGTTACCCACTAGGGCCACGGGATCTCTTGCTCTCTTGCTCTTACTCTTCCCGCTCTAACTTATGGTATGCCTAATACCTTTGAGCAATATCAACAACGATATCAAATAAAGTCCCAACCTCAATCTCTTGAGCTATCTGGGATCTCAAGGAAGGAGAAAGGTCATCAATAATTTTTTAATCTCTCGAAAGGCTCATGGACTAGTTTTAATACATATTCAACCATTTTATAGAATTCAATCTCATATTCTGAAATACCAACAGGCTATCCGACAGGCTACCCTGTCCAATCCACTCAAACTGGCAACACTTTTTCTCTTACTCGCTACTCGAAAGGAATTTTTTTTCCACGATCCTAGAAAAAAAATTTAACCAAGTTAGCTAATAAAGAGCGCTCCACCAATTCAACGCTGGACCCCTGAAACTGGAAAACAGAATAATCGACACCATACCGCTCGATATAACAAGAGCCTGAAGGATATGCTGACATCATTTTATTTTAAAAAGAATCACGAGGTTTATCTGATGCATTGCTTAAGAATATTGGAAGGTTCAACCGCGTAAAATAATGCAACCTCTTTGGGCACTCGGACCGAACTGTTACCTCGGCTAGCTAACCAGCCGGAACAATTGGTAGCGCAACACATATTGCCTCTGGAACATAATTCACTGCAGCAATATTAAGAACTGGAATAGGAACTCTCTAAGTCCGAACGTCTACATATGCGGCGACTTGATAAGCTGTGTAGCGAATAATAGATTCTTGCAGTCTCTGCGTCGCCAAGATTCTCGTGAAAGCATCGTAGAGAGCCAAGGGAACCACAAGGCCCTGCTCCCTTGCCCATCGCGAGCTCGTACGGCTCGGACCTCCGTAACTAGTTCGTCAGCACGATCAAAACTCTCGGAGCTTCGTCAGTGCTAGCCCCAGGCTAGACTGCTTTGTCTTGAACTCATACCGTCTGCTGATTTTTCGTATGAAGGTTCACAATTACAACGAAGGAATTAACGAATTAATGAAAATACTTTTGCATCCTATACCGACGCACGATCATGAAAGAAGGAAGTGAAACTTCCTAAATGCCATCATAGCCTCTCGTAGGTAAGTACGGACGTCTACGTACCCATCAGCGAGACTCTACTAGACACTGTCTTAGTCTGGATAGATTCTAAACCAGGCTCTGATACCAACTGACACAACCCAAAATCCGGTTAGGCCGTGCGGGCACCCGACATCCTCCCCTAGACCCGTCGGGCGAACCCTTACCAATTAAATCAGAAAAATAAATATAACAATTCAAAAATAAGGATAAGACTCAAAAAAATCACAGACATACTGATACCTCTAAGCTGTACAAAAGCAATTACTGCTGACTACCCAACATACTAAGTTTAGGGCTATCCAGATTAGACATCTAAGAGTACAAAAGAAGACAGATACCTCCTGAAGGGAGCAAAATGCAGCTGAAATAATAAACAACAAACTGGTGGCCATCCGGAATACAAGCTGGCTCACCTGATAGCTGAAGTCGTCTTCGTTCCTGAACAACGTGGCGAACTCAATCCTGGAGCGAACCTGCCGAAACGAAATAAATAGACAAGAACAAACAACAAACAAGGGTGAGTCAAAAGGACTCAATAAGTAGGGCAGACTAGCAACCTCAAGGAATAGGATAGCTAGCCAGGGAGAAGAAACATATAGACCAAATTCCTCTTATTTAAATTATGAAAAGGTAGAGTCAGATAATAACTAGAAGCACGTATGGAATCACAAACTCATTAATGACCAGTAACGTAAAATAGCCAGAATATATAGGTATCCCAAGCATATCAACAATCAGAACTACATCCTGTTGCGGCGTGCAACCCGATCCATATAATTATCCTGTTGCGGCGTGCAACCCGATCCATATATTTATACCGTTGCGGCGTGCAACCCGATCCATATATTTATACCATTGTGGCGTGCAACTCGATCCATATATTTATCCTGTTGCGGCGTGCAACCCGATCCCCGCAACCCAGAATACGAGCCAGAAATATATAGGTAAACTGAGATATGTCCACGACATAGTGTACAAACCGCATACATAAAACACAACACAATACACACAATAGTCAGTATGCGGTGCAATGAGATGGGATGAATGCGGTACAATGCAATGCAGTCACATATGACTGATACCTATCTCCGGCGCGGGACTCTCATCGTCTACCAAGAGATATATGCAAATATGACCCTTCACCGGGTCGGGACTCTCATGGATTACCGGGAAGTATATGCAATATCCTTCACCGGCTCGGGACTCTCATCGATTACCGGGAAGTATATGCAATGATGATCCTTCACCGGCTCGGGACTCTCATCGATTACCGGGAAGTATATGCAATAATGACCCTTCACCGGTGCGGGCCTCTCATCGTCAACCGGGAAGTATATGCAATAATGACCCTTCACCGGCTCGGGACTCTCATCGATTACCGGGAAGTATATGCAATAATGACCCTTCACCGGTGCGGGACTCTTATCGCCAACCGGGAAGTATATACAATGCTCAGAACCAGAGTGCAATGCTCATATGCTCAATGCAATACCAACTGCAGGGCATAATATATATTGTATAATTCAAAGCTAAGGCGTAATAAGTACGCCTATCGGCAGCTACACACGTAAGGAACACGTGGTAGAAAATCCATGAGGCCAGGTGCCTCCAAAGAAATGGATATAAACACTTACCTTGTTACAAAGTTAGTACAGTTACTCAACAACCTCTTTATCCTTTGGATTCCCTGCCAAACGATCCTGTTGTATTCAATAAGCAGAAAACTATATCAAATAAGGCTAAAGGCTTCATTCCCCACATCTTAGGGTAACCCGGATATGAACCTGATACCCTATTGGCATGCGCGATACGCAGGCCAGGCCTATGTACAGGATTTAAGGTCACATAACCAAACCCCAAATAAATTACATTTATATGTTGCCCATAACTCACTGAGTACGAATATATAATCAATTTCATTATCGGGGTCCATTTGACCCTTTAAACTATCTATTTATGTCATTAGGGCGATGTCTAATATCCCTATTTTTACCGTAAAAATATATTCAAACATACGTAATAAACTAAAATAATATATTAGGATCGGTACCTGAATGTTTCGGGGTAAAAATTCTACTATTTTCCCGTCTCTTTTCTCATTTTCTGAAAATTTTCTCTGTTTTTCCTTCTGCATTTTTCGTTCTATCTCTCTCTGTTTTCTTCTGTTCAATTAAAAGGCTAAGGACCAAAGGTCCACCGCCATTCTCATTTTCTATTTTGTCTTTTCTTCTTTTTTTTTTCTTTTTCTTTTAAAATTCGTTGTTACGGTAAAAATTAAAACGATACCCTACGATATTTAAAATAATTCCAACTTTTGCATACAAGTTATATAAAATATGTGTAACATACTCGCGAAGGCGGATCTCAAATCGGACTCCCGAAACTCAAGATGCGAATTTAAATGAAAAAAGTCAAATTATATAACTTTCGGCATTTTAGCGGAAACTAGCCGAACAACATCGAAATTCACTTTCGAAAATTTACGAAAATAAAAAATAATCATACGAACCTAACTGCGCTTTCGAATTTCGAATCGGAGCTCGTTCACCAAAACCGACCTCGAAAATCTCTTTTTAATATTTATCGACAATAAAAACTGAAACCTTCTTCCGATACGTAACAAACGAGGTCTGATTTAGCTCAAATTTTACAAACAGGTCCTAATGGACATTACGAATATTTTAAAATTATCGGCACACCAATCAGAGTCCTAACTTCCGAGACGACTAACCGAAGTCGTTTCAGATATGTTGTTGATAGCGTACTTTTCCAAAAGCTTGGGAGGTCCAGCTACTGAATGGTTCATGAAACAGGATATAACCAAATAGCTAGCTTTTGAAGACATGACAAAGGCATTTTATGACCTGTACAAAGTACCACATTGAAATCGTGCCAGATCGCTCCTCATTGGATGCGATAAAAAAGAAGCCTAGTAAAAGCTTCAGGGAATATTCTCTCAGATGGCATGAACAGGCTGCTCGAGTGAGCCCTGCAATCCCGGATGAAGACATGGTTCGTCTATTCATCGAAGCTCAAGATGAAGCATTCTATGGTGCATTGATTCCTGACATCAGAAAACCGTTTAGTAAAGTCGTCCAGATGGGAGATATGATTGAGAGAGGACTCAAAACTGGAATGATTGTGAGCCAGACCGCATTGAAGGTGACTACACAGTCTGTGTAAACTGGGACAACGATTTTGGGTAAGAAGAAAAAAGAAGATGTGGCCATGGTAGGATCGGGTCAACGAAAGTGGAATGAGGAGTGATACAGTCAACCTAATTCATACCATGCTCTACAAACACTCCCTTCACAACACTACTACCCTCCACAGAATGCACAATACTCCATACCTCCATCCTAATACTCTGTACACGCCGCGCAATCATATGCTCCAACATCATATCCATAATGGCGCGCGCCAGCTCCACATCCTACATATCCTACTTACCAAGCTCTACAAAATCAATATCAAGCTCCACCGAACGCTACCCATTGACCAAGAGGTCGTGCAGGTTTTCGCCCGAGAGCTGAATTCAAGAAGGCTCGAGAAGAGAAAAAGAGAGACTTCAGTCCAATCGGGGAATCTTACACAATTATCTTTGAGAAATTGCGAGCATTAGACGGGATAAAGCCAATTCAAGAAAACGTGCATCCTTTAGGAAAGGTGGACCACTCTCGGCATTGCGCTTACCGTTTTGGCGCACTAGGGCATGATATGGAAGATTGTTACTATCTCAAGAGAGTAGTGCAATATCTGATAGACAACAATCAAATCCTCATTGAAGATGCAGAAATGCCGAATATTAATCACAATCCTTTGCCAGTCCACAATGTACATATGGTGGGTATATATGAAGGAGGATTTGAAAATGAATCTGCAAGGCCAATAGTATCAGTCGATGCAATAATAGTTAGGGTGGAAAAGATGCATATAACAACAAAATCAATTCCTTTGGTTGTGCCGAGGAAAGCAGGCCTTCCTATCAGGCTGAACAAGCCAGTGTTAACATTGAAAAGGGTTGTTGGGAGAAAGGAAGAGGTGACTGAGAAGCCAAAATTAGTGATGCAGAGGGCCAGAAGAAAGGAAAGGGAAGCATATTCTGTTGCTAAACCAAAGTTGGTTATCAAGGGGGCACCTTGTGAAGATGATCTGAACAAATTGAGTGAGACAATTGTCATAAAGAGCGCATCTTAGATTCCCATGACAAACGCTAATACTGTCCCGTGAAATTATGACAATGCAGTGGTGACATATAAGGGAAAAAAAGTTGTGGCAGAAACGACACAAGTGGGTGGTCTAACTCATTCTGGGCAGTACTTTACACCCGAAGAGTTGAGAAAAGCAAAGCAAGTTAGAGAAAATCAGGGCCCGATCATGGAACCCGTCACTGAGAAAGAGGAAAAAGAATTTCTGAAGAAGATGAAAGTGCAAGATTACTCTATTGTGGAGTAACTGAGCAAGACCCCTACTCAAATTTCTTTGTTGTCCTTGCTGATGCATTTTGAGGCACAACGTCGTGCTCTGTTGAAAATCCTGAATGAAGTTCATGTATCTGAGAAAATGACTGTTGGCAATTTGGAGGCAGTTTCTAGTCGTATCTTTGAAGTCAACAGGATCAGTTTCACTGACGAAGAATTGCCTAAGGAAGGCACGGGTCACAACAAAGCACTGCATCTAACTGTTAAGCGTGACAACTCTTATGTCATAAGGCAGCTGGTTGTTGGTGGGTCCGGTCTGAACATCTGTTTGTTGTCTACCCTGAAATGATTGAAAGTCAACATGGACAAAGTTCGGACCAACACCATGAGTATCCGTGCTTTTGACGGAGAAAAACGACAGCCGATTGGTGAGATAGAACTGACACTGACTATTGGGCCAATGGAATTTGCTATTGATTTCCAAGTTCTTGATATGGATTCGCCATACAATCTGCTGTTGGGAAGACTCTGGATCCATATGGGGGCGCAGCGCCATCAACCTTGCACCATACTATGAAGTTTGAATGGAACCGTGAGATGATCATGGTACAGATTTGTCAATCTATAAAGATTCTTCCATTCCAGTTATTGAAGTCCTTAATGACAGCCCAACTCTAATATACCAAGCCTTTGAATCAGTCAGTGTAGAGGAGATCCCAGAAGGCAAGCCTTTACCCCAAGCGAGATTGTCAGAAGCAGCAGTCATGGTAGCTACAGAAATGCTGAAGCACAGTTTCCAACCAGGGAAAGGTTTCGGAGCATCATTACAAGGAAGATCACATCAAGCTGATCCACGTGGCATTTATCGTATCTGGGGTTTTGGATACAAGCCCACAGTTGCAGACAGAGCGAGAGCTAGAAGGATGAAAAAACAAAAATGGTCCCTCGAGAAGCATGTACCTTTCCTCTCTCAATCTTTCATGAGGCCTAACAAAAGCAAGACCCCAGTCAAGCAGCTCCGGAGAAAATTCAAGACATATATGAGCAAGAAAATCCATGATGAAATCATGAAGCAGTTGTTTGCAAGGTGATCCAATCACTTCAATATTCCAACTGGTTGGCCAACGCCGTGCCAGTTTCCAAGAATGATGGAAAGACAAGGATTTGTGTTGACTATCTAGAGTTGAATAAGGCCAGTCCCAAGGATAATTTTCCTTTGCCTAATATTCACATGCTCATAGACAATTGTGCTAAACACGAGATTCAGTCTTTCGTGGATTGCTATGTCGGATATCACCAGATCCTGATGGATGAAAATGATGAAGAAAAGATGGCATTCACCATACCTTAGGGAACTTTTTGTTACAGGGTAATCCCCGTTGGGTTAAAGAACACTGCGGCAACATACATGAGAGCCATGACAACCGTCTTCCACGACATGATAAACAAAGAAATTGATGTATATGCGGATGATGTGATAATCAAATCAGGAATAGCAGAGGATTATGTTAAAGACCAAAGGAAATTCTTTGAAAGGCTTAGAACAAAGAAATGATATGCATTCGGCGTTCCAGCTGGAAAGTTGTTGGGTTTCATTGTCAGCAGACGGGGCATCAAGTTAGATCCTATAAAGATCAAAGCTATACAAAAGTTGCCTCCGCCAAAGAACAAGAAAGAAGTCATGAGTTTCCTCGGAAAATTGATCTACATCAGTAGGTTCATCGCTTAAGTCACCACAACTTGTGAGCCAATCTTCAAGCTGTTAAAGAAAGATGTTGAAGTCAAGTGGACCGAGGAATGCCAAGAGGCCTTTGACCAAATCAAGTAATACTTGTCAATTCCACCTGTGTTGGTCCCACCGGAGCCGGGCCGACCTTTGTTCCTATACTTTTCAGTGATGGACAATTCATTTAGATGTGTACTAGGGTAACATGATGCCACAAGCAAGAAAGAGCAGGCCATCTACTACATGAGCAAGAAGTTCACGGATTATGAGGTCAAGTACACTTTGCTGGAAAGAACGTGTTGTGCCCTCACTTGGGTAGCACAAAAGTTGAGGCATTATTTGTTGTCACATACTACTTACCTCATATCCCTGATGGACCCAATGAAGTACATCTTCAAGAAGCCAATTCCAACAGGGAGGCTTGCCAAGTGGGAAATGTTACTCACAGAGTTTGACATAGTTTACGTCACTAGAACTGCTATGAAAGCCCATGCTTTGGCCGAGAATCCAGTGGATGATGAGTATGAACCTCTCAAGACATACTTTCCGGACAAAGAGGTGGACATAATTGAAGAGTTGTCTTATGAAGATGATCATTATTGGAAGCTATATTTTGATGGGGTCTCTAACTCCAAAGGTGACGGTATCAGGACTGTTCTCATATCCCCGAGGGGACATTATTATCCGGCAGCTGCACAACTTTTTTTTGTTACCCCCAAACACTGTATCCTTTTGTTAGCCTTGTTTTTGTAAACCCTCCATTGGGATCAATGTAATTGTACTAAAATAAAATAAAAAAGAGAAAAGAAAACTTCCAAATTTAGCATTAAATTTCCAGAGCCACGTCTGACCTGATTCCTCTTAAAAGGATACGTAGGAAACCACTCGGGTGCGATCAAAATATGGGAAATTTTATTTTGCCCTATCTCATATTGACGCAAAACTTACCTCTGAGTTTTCGGCCAACGTCAAAGCGAATTCAAATACCCAGTTTATGCTAAACTAGGGCAGAAGTTTGAAATTCTATTTTAGTGTACTATATATTTATATGTTTCACGAGATGTTCGACATATCTGTCTTGAAATCGGGGAAGAAACTCAAAGCGCCCAAGTTTATACTAAACTTAGGAAAAATTTCTTTATTTCTTTAAGAATGATCTTTGTCGTTTCGTGAGATGCCTTCGAGTTATATAAATGCCCATAAGACCATTTTTGATCGGTTCCAAAAATGTTAAGCAGAACGGGAAGAAACATTTCTGCCAGGAAATCATCATAAAGATGGATGGAACATTGAGAAGCCATGAAAAAAATGAAGTCTTGTTGGTGAAAACCTGAAAGGGCACCACAAGACAACAGGGAGACCAAAAAAAAGAGAGAGGTTAGTTGGTGAAAACTCCAAATAGGGCACTATTAGCCGAATGAGCACTGTTATAATTATCATCAAGTTCTGACTCAACGAGTAAATCACTTTTGAATGTTCAAGTTGGGGATAGGTCGAGGAAAAACTGTTGTGAAAGGATTAGGATTTGAGGCCAAGATGCATGTCATGTCTATTGGGGTCATCATTTCCATCTCCAAATAAGTTCCTTTTCATCTTTTAAAGGACATCTCTTGTACAATGTCTTTTGTCCAGAAACTTTTCCACTTTCGCCTCTTAAATAACATCAGAAAACGAGCAAAAGAAAGTTTTGCAAAAATTGTTTACCTATTTTGTAGCTGTAGTAGAGAACAGTCAGGACCAGCCTGAATAAGGGAAGTAAACATCGCATCGCAATAGCAAGAATGACGCCTCGAGGATTCTCACCATGAAATAGCCATCAAGGGGGCAAAAAAAGGAAATGATAAATTCCAAGAGTAAAGAAAGACAAGAAGGAATATGGAAAGAAAATGAGGAAAGAAACCGAAAGAAAACAAAATTTGGAATGTGAGAGAACGTCTAGGCGCCCACCTTAAGAATGAGGGGATAGATTTCAAGAAGTCAACGCACCCACTTGAAGAATGAGGGAATACATTTGAAGAATTAAAGGCAAACCACCTGGAAAATGAGGGAATACATTTCAAGAAGTCTAGGCGCCCACCTGAAGAAAGAGGGAATTCATTTCAAAAAGTCTAAGCGCCCTCCAAAAGAAAGAGGGAATTTATTTCAAGAAGTCTAGACGTCCACTTGAAGAATGAGAATATTTATTTCAAGAAGTCTAGATGCCCACCTAAAGAATGAGAGAATTTTATTTCAAGAAGTCTAGGCACCCACCTAAAGAATGAGGGAATCTATTTCAAGAATTCGAGACACCCACCTGAAGAACAAGGGAATTCATTTCAAGAAGTCTAGGCACCCCACCTGAAGAACGAGATAATTCATTTCAAGAAGTTCAGGCACCCACCTGAAGAATGAGGGAGTATATTTGAGAAGTCTAGGCACCCACCTGAAGAATGAGGGAACTCATTCGAGAAAATCAAGCATCCAAGACCCACATGAACCAAGAATGGTGGTTTTATCTTTAGCAGATTCAAGACCCAACCGAAACTAAAATGGTGGTATATTTTCAACAAAGTGAGGGGAGCAAATACCAAGAGGCTCACCTCAGGAGGCATGAAAGACTTAGGCTAGAAATTGTAATGTTAAACTTTCAATGTTGTAATTTTCTTTTCCTTGTAAAGCAACGGCCTCCAGCAAGGAACTAGGAGCCAACAACCAGTAACCAGCAACAGC
This sequence comes from Petunia x hybrida, assembly GCA_037355625.1. Classification (NCBI taxonomy): domain Eukaryota; kingdom Viridiplantae; phylum Streptophyta; class Magnoliopsida; order Solanales; family Solanaceae; genus Petunia; species Petunia x hybrida. The sequence continues at coordinate 47,872 of JBBBVM010000170.1, forward strand.
AGTTCCAACTATGTCTATCAGTGTCTTTTTTTTGTCCTAGTGTGGGTAGAAGCGTCTAGTATTAGTCTTAGTGAGTCTAAGTATTCGTGTCAGTCTAGTTTTTGTCTAGAAGTGTCTATGTTGTCTGTCTTGGAAGCTGCAGTCCCAGCTACCCGCATCTGAAGAACTACACTAACTTGATTCCTTAGTCTAGAAATATATAGGTAACCTTATAGTCAGGGTACGGTCACAGATTTACATATTTTGGCCAGAACCGAAAAGCCAAAATTAGATGTCGATTACGTCTTTGTCAAAAAACTCTTCGTGTTCTCGAACAAAGAGGTGCAACTGTAATCACCTAATTTTGGCACCAAAATCAAAAGTTGTTCAAAATAATTGTGCTAGTTTTCCTGTGATTTTTCTTTATGTTTCCTAGATTTTATCTTATTTCTAACCATTTTAGTTATTAGATAGGAAAGAAATGATATTGAAAATCATCTACAAAATTATTATAAATGTGAATAACTTTTTAATTGTTGTTGTGTTTTAGTTAATTGACTATGTGTTTATGTTTTATTATTTAGGATATGAATTTAATTAAGAAGGTTGGCTTAGATTAAGATTGTGGGCAACTTGAAATCCAAAAAAAAAAAAAGAGAGACCCAATCCAATACCCAGCCCAAATCAAGTCATTTAAAGAGAAATTTTGCTAATTTAGTTAATTTTTCCCACATCAAAAGCCCAAAATAGAACAATACTCTGTCCAAATGTCAAACTTCCGCCGGATCCGCCGACTACCATCGCCGGCGGTGGCGAATATTCCTTTTCCGACCGAACATTTTACCTTCCCAGATCGACCTCGACCTCCTCTATCCATTTCAATCATCAATTTCTCAAAATTCTCCCTCCTATGGCATAGATCGGGATTCTAAAGGTGAAACCCTAACTCCGGAAATATCTCGTGTTCTCCGGAGAATATTACATTTACGACCTCGCCTCACTCTTCTCTACGTATTTTCTAAGGTAAATTCCCACAAAACCCCCGCCATTTTGTCTTTCTCTTCGCTGCTTGCATTTTCTCTTTTCCATTTGTCTTAAGCCATGGGCTTTGGTGTTTTTTGTGAAAGGAGGTCGTATAGTGGTGTGTATGGTGATGACGCTTTTTTGATGGTGTTAATGTGGTGGTAAAGAAGTTCCAGTGGTGGTCTTATGGTTGTGACAGGGAAGGTTAGTGTGGTTCATGGCGGGGCTGTTGATCTTGGTTTTGGGATATGGAAAAACCGTGTTGGTGATGCACAGTTGAGATGGAAGCTATGGTTTAGATAGGGCATGGTGGTGCTCGTTTTGGTGCTTGTTATGATTGTGCTAAAGCTGACTCGAGGGCCACGAGGCAGTGCGTTGCAGCAACGATACTGCTACGCTGAAATTGAGGCAGCATGGCACGGGCGGTGGCGGCGTAGTACTTTAGCACTGAAGTTCAATGCTTGACAGGTTAGGAAGAACACCCCGAATACTCGTTCTCCCTGTTTTCTCTCTGATTGTTTAGATAGTTAGTTGTTGAAAGTTCAATGTACATTTGTAGTATAATATAGTGAAAGATCATTTAATTGTGTATGAAACTCGTGTTGCTAACTAGATTGGAAGTTCTTCTACATTTTTCTTGTCGTAATAGCAGAGGCGAAGCTAGATTTTAATATTTTGGGGTTAATAATTCTAATCCTTTTAAGTTATGGGGTTCAAAATTGATAATTATTACATATTAAATATTTTTTCAAGTCAAATATACATGGTTTGGCCAAAGTTACGGGGTTCGGCCGAACCCCGCTGTTGTACTCTAGCTCCGCCACTGCGTAATAGCATCCTGTACATGGTATTTATCAAGCCTTTGGCAATAATGAAATCGGTTGTATGAATGAATTTGATCTCTATTTCACTTGTTTAAACATGAAAGCTTGATGTCTGGTTAGTTTTATACATGTTCTGATCGGTTGATTAAGCATGAAATGTTGTTGTTCGAATAAGTGACCGTGTGAAATTGTATGAATCAGAGGATGGTTTTATCGTGAGCTATTTAACTTGGTCATAGTGATCTATCTTGATCCATTGTCTGAAGTAGTGTGTCGATTCTGTATATCTTTGTGTGATTGTACCGGTAAGGGAGTGAAGGTGTATGGAGGGTCCAAGTATAATATGCGTATCCTACTATAAATTTTTTTTTCTGTGAGGGAAATGATTGAATTGGTAATTAGGAGTTCATTAGTTAAGCTTGGGGGCTGCTAGGTAGTTTTAAGAGTTCAGGTGGTCATTTTACCATTTCAGACTCGATGAGTTCAAACTCAACCATGGGATAGGTCAGGGAAATATAATGAGTTTTGGACTCATTTCCATTTGTTATTTGAGCCGAAATCAAATTGGAAATTGGCCTGGAATGAGTTGATATATGTTGACATTTTGAGAGTTTGAACTCTAGGTCCATTTAGTTAGAGTCTTTTAGTTAGTTTGTGATGGAGTCTGAAATTTGGAGTTAGTTTAGAGGAGCTGTGAGTTAGAATTTAGTTAAAGATAGGGATTGTTATTTGGACTAGGAAGTCCAAGTTCAAAATCAGATATTATAGTCAAGCATAGTGTGTCAAATTGGTTCAAAAAGAGTTCAGGAAAGGGTAAAAAAGGTGGCAACACCTAAATAGGCGTTTGTTGCAGCTCTTTATCATTTTTCTTGTCTAGTACAAGGCCTTGCATGCCATGAAATAATGGTATGAACTTAGGCACATTGTCTTGTCCTTCTACTAAAGCACACATCCACCTCCCCTTCTATTTAAGAGTGCTTTTTCACTCTCTTTAGGAGGAACAAGAGTTGAAAAAAATACTTCATCATCTCAGAAAAAACACTGCCTGAAAAATACTACACGGATTCACTAGCCTAAAAAACAAATTAGATCTCTGAGCAAAATGCTAGTGTCTTAGTAGAATGAAAGTGGGAAAATACAAAGAAAATTTGAGAGAAAAGAAGAAAAATAGAGAGTTGAAAGATAGAGAAGAAAGGGTTTTATGAGAGTGAGTGAGTAAAAAAGATTGCTTGTGGTCGGTCCTGGTATTTTGGTTGCTGGTCAGTTTGGTTTCTTGCTGTGACGTTCTGAGCTTGTAGGATTACGTAGCTGCTGGCTTTGGAAACTTTGCTATTAGGTGTTTTTCCCTTACCCTTTTTGTATGTTTCTTAAATTCTAGCCATATTTTCTAGCCCATAAGCAGGAATGAATGATTTTTAGGCCTTTCAATGCTCTGTTACATTTCTTTGTATAATTCTGCTTGTTAATTCTAGTGGAGAAGACAAGAAAGAGGGAAAGGGAAAGAGATCTGATAAGAGGGTGATAAATATCTTTTGGGCCATCTTGTGTTTAAAGTAATGCATGTAGTTGTGTAAGCGACATTTAAATTCTTGATACGTAAAAGTGAACCAGATCTACAAAATAATTTTGAACTTGCGTAAAAAGGGACAAAAACTGAAAATGCACATGCAGGATGAGTAGGACATTCGTGCAAACCATTTCTTAAAATGGATTGCAAATGCTAAATTTATTAGACATACAAAATAAAGACACTGAGCTCCCCTTTTAAAGGCATGTGTTATAATATGATGGAAATAGATAATTTCATATCTAACTCAACTTTAGATCACTTTAAGTAAAATGCTCAATTGTTAAAAAATATAAAACCATATGCTATATTTGAAACAGAAATACGGGCTGCTATGCGAACATTGACAATGGGCAAGAATTGGGCCAGATTACAAGGGCAGTCTAGTTTAAGGTTTTGGCCTTTAGATTAAAATCAAAAGAATTTAACAAAGAAAATTAGCCATCTCATGAAAAGATACTGAAGGTGGTTGTTTGTTCCATTTTATAAATAGTAGTGCTTGTCTTTTCACATTACGATGTGTGTGTGTGTGTATATATGTGTGTTAATCTTGTTTATATCACACTTCATTAAAATGCAAATTAAAGAGTAACAAAACAAGAGGTAATAAATAACAAATAATTTTTCAATAGTTGCAATACGTCATAAAGCAACTGTGCTTGGCACAAGACTTGAGGATGACTAATGATAACGTCCAAAACACCTCTCCGAAGAGTACTGATACGGTCGTATGCAATACAATTTCCACACTATAAGTCGGGGTCGAATCCGCAGGGAACAATGTGATGCGGTTGAGATAGTGGAGGAACTAAACCTATTGACTAGGCCAAACGAGGGAAATACTAAAGAATTATGCAAAAACTATGACTACACTAGGAAAGCATGTAAAGTGATCAATGGCATCACAAGCAAGGATTCAAGGTAGTAGAGCTTAGGGAGTGTAATCGATCCATTATTAACCAATCTTGCTTAAGGAGACTCAACAAATTAAGCTTGGGCACGTGTCGTGACACTCAAGCTAATATACCCGAAAAGCCCCTTTCGGTGACCACCAAGCCTAACACCTCTCACCCTCTCGGTGCAAAGAGGTGTTGCATTAAGCTCAATCGATATTGTGTCCAAGTAAGGTATCCCCCTCTCAGTGTTCAACCCAGGGTAACTGCAATACACCTACTCTCGGTACCCCATTAATCACTATCTCATTCCTAGACTTACCTTCTTGGTGTAAATCTAGTACTCATAGAGCTAGAACTAGCATTTGCAACTAGAAATTCATGAGATTTAAAGCAAGTAGTAATTAATAAGCCAAACACCCAAGTCAATAATGGTAAAAGAGACTCAATAGCTCAAAAGCACAGTGGTGTCAATACACAAGACCTAGCTCTACCAATTTATCAATTGCATATGTTCATAGTCTTAAAATAACATCAACAAGTCAAGATAATGAAATACAAACCAAGGTAATGAAGAAAAGATAAAAGGATTTTACAATTGAAACTCCTAATCTTCAAACCATAGACTTGGTTGATGAACTCTTGCCCCCAAGCTTGAGAAATAAGCCAAAGATATGGAAAATATGTTGAACCTAGCTATTTCTAGTTCCTACAATATATACAATAATTTCTCAAAATTATCCCTAGGTTTTAATGAAGAAAACTCTGCATTTTGGACGCGTAGCGACCCTTTTGTGAAATTTTGACCCAATAGCCACTTTTTGAATACTAAGCAGACAAAAGGGTGGGGGCGCTTTTTGAAAGGGTGGGAGCCCTTTTTGAGAAAGGCTAGGGCCTTTCCAGCCGTCCTTTTAATGGGCTGGGGCCCTTTTGAGAAAGAGCTGCGGCCTTTTTGAGAAAGGGCTGGGGCCCTTTTGGTTGCACTTTCATTTGCCATGATTTTCACATACAAGGAATGGGCGGTCACCCTTGTCATAGACGACCACACTTTTCTTGTTTCTGCAGCTTCTTTAAAAATGGTTTTCTTTCCTTGGGTATTTTGCTCCTTGTGGTTTCTCTCACTACCATTTGGCTTTGAAACCTGAAACCAAGCAAAAACTTATCATTTGTCCTAATGATTGGTAGCTTTTGGATTCAAAGATAAAATTTTAAGCAAGTAATTATAAACAAAATGCTCACGCATCACTCCCACAAACTTAAGTCTTTTCTTGTCCTCAAGCAAACCAATCTTTACCTAAGAATAGTGAAGCACTATCAAGACTAGCATACAATGAAGCTATATTCCATTTCCAACTTTTTCAAAAATTTTGATCATAATTGGTACCAACACACATTCACACTCATGAATACTAAACAAGTCACTTAATGAACCACTTTACAAGTTTCACAATGGTCAAAGGATGACATAGAGCCTCAAGTATGGATTTGGTTCATGCACCTACTTTACTTGGTTTCAAACCTCATCTCAAACCGAGCTCTCACCTCTCATATCACTACTTGCAATCGTCACCAGAAAAGAATAGTCCTTATCTCATAATCAAATTCAAACTAAGGACTTTCAAACAATTAAGCACTCACTCTCCAAAGAATGTTCACGAGTTGACTTAAAATGCTATAGGATTGTCCATATTCTGACTCTCCACTAATGGAGAAGCACCAAACATTGGATCAACTAGGACTTAATTAGGCTTGTAATGAAGGCAACTCGGAGCTAGGTATGATAGAATTAGGGAACATAGTGACTACCAACCACCTTACCAACATATACACATTTCATTCCATCCTTCTTTCACCTCCTTTCACACTTGAAACTTCAATCCCTTATTATTATTTTTTTTATTCTTCTACATATTTTTGTGTTTCTCTACGGTCAAAAGAAGCCTAAAACTTTTATCACCTAGTCCACCCTTAATATATACAAATGCAAGGTAGACTAGTTCTTTTCACTTTGTTTCTGTTTTTGGATTATTCTCAATCTTTTTTCTCTTTTCTTTTTTCTTTTTCTCTTTTTTTTTTTTAAATCCATAGGCTTCCTAGCACATGACAAATCCAAATCACTCCCCCAAACTTAGGTATTTTGCCTCAAAGTTGATACTTCATTCAAGGAGAATTCAACTTCAAACTTTTCACCACCAATGGATTACTCACATACCGGTTTGCCAAATGAAAAGGCTAATAGGCTCAAAAGGGGAAAACTAGTGATAATTTTTAAAGTAATGGTATATGAAGAGGCTCAAAAAGGGTTCCAAAGAAAGCCTAAGATTATTTCCAAGTTCGACTCAAGTCATATTTCCCCTTGAGCACAAGTTGGACAAGTTCTAGACTACAGCTCAACATGTGAACCCACCAACTAAACCTCACACACAAAATCAAGTGGATCAATCAAAAACTCAACTTTCTACAAGACTCACACACTTGTACAGTCTCAATGGTCCACTATGAACCATGTCAATGACTCCAAAGTAAGACATGAGCCTAGAGTCATCAACCAAGACCAAATACTTACAAAGTGGATACTCCATGACTTGTCTCATACCATAAGATACAAATGACATGTTGGTACTTCATGAGACATTAAAACCACAACCAAGAGGATTTTTCATACTAAAACTAATACGTACACTACTTGGTTCAAGAAACCATTTCCCGGAAAGAACCAAGTAAAGAAATCAAAAATAAAAATTGAAACTTAACTAATATACAATGCTAATATATGAAAGTAGCATGCATTATATACATCAAAAATTGTTCAAATTCATACATGATGTCAAGTTTCAAGATCATAGTCATCACACACAAAAAAAAAATCACATATGAATTTGAACTCCTCCCCCAACTTAAAACTCTGGCATCATCCCTGAATGCCTAGTAAGGAACATGTAAAGTACATAGGGGGGTAAGAAAGGGACTCCCTGGTCATCCTTCCTCAATAAAGTTATATCCTCTTTGGATTGTGTTTATCTACACCCTTAGCTTGAGAGGTTGGAGATTTGCTTGGGTTGCCTTGACCTCTTCTAGGAGAGTGTTTTTTAAAACTCTTTCTTGAATCATTTTAATCTGCAAAACCACTAAAAAAATGTGAAGAGGTCGCTCGAAGTGATGGACAATTGTTAGAAATTAAGGAACAAAACATGTTAAAAGAGGTTGTGCAAAAGGGCCGGGGCCCTTTTGAAGGGCGGGGGCCATTTGAAAAAGAGCAGGGGTCCTTGTAGAAAAGGCGGTCGCCGAATCAAGAGCACCAAATTAGGCGGCCAACACTGCAAGGGCGCTCAAAAAGGGCGGCCAAAGTCCAAAGAGCTCCTATTTTCACACTTAGAAGAATTTTTGCTCTTTACAAAAAGGGTGGCCGCCCAATAATTGGGGTGTCCAAAAAGTTGCCGCCCTTTGAAAGGGCTGGGGCCGTTTTCAATTTTTCAGCATTTCTTCCCATTTTATTCTATACTTGACCCAACACCTATGTACCACTACACATTTTTCTCTCCACTTGGAGAATGTTAATTTCCTCCCAATATGGCATCAATTGTTGTGCTCCTTAGGCGGGGGTACAAATTTCCACGCTTGTAAAGTCGGATTCTTCATTTTGCACTTCTTTGCTTTCAAGTGAGGGATGTCATTTTGTCTCCTGGTGTGGAAAATTCAATAATGTAGCCATTTTGCTCATCAATGCCAAAATCATCCAAATGTGCTTGATCTTCCATTTCCATCACCTTATCCACACAAAGAGCTGAGAAGTGGAGTGAATGAGGTCCAACTCTTTTCAACACCAATTGGGTACCAAGTATGACATGCTCCTCCTCAAAGGTGCTAGAGTCTTCATCACAAGAGTTCTTTATTTCCGCACTAGACTCCAACAATACTTCCTTACTTATGGCATCAATACCAGGTAGCTCGAATATGTGATCACTTCCATGAATTCCTATGATTTGACTTGTGCTCTCTTCTACAAATTTGCCCATTTCTAGCATATCTTTCACGATTTCTTCATGTTGAGCCTCAGAAGCTTCAACCATTTCAAGCAATAGAATTCTCAAGATACGAGCATCAAGATCAAATCGGTCCACCCTTTGTCCTAGTTCTTCTCTTTCTTGTTCAAGATCCCAATAATGTCCATTTAAGTCTTGAAGTCATGCTTTATAGACTTCATTCTTCGAGCTTAATCTCGTAGCCAAATTTGGCTCACAATTTCTTCTTCTTCCTACACTGGCTCTTCTTCAATAATTCTTTCTTGACATTCAAGCACATCTTGCATGGAGGGTTCTTCTTCAAAACTAGGCACATCCTTAGCCTCTTGAGCATTAAAAACGTCAATCAATTGCTTCATTTTCTCCTCCAAGTGTTGTAGGGCTAAGTCATTTGGTGAACTTGCTCCTTCATTTCTTTTTTGGCCTTAGCTTGTTTTTCATGGCGTTCAAGCATCCGGTGCATCAACAAATTCACATCTTTCAATTTGATCACGTTCCTCTTGTGCAGTGGACAAGTCCATCTCTTCTTGGTACCTTTCTTGAATACCTTGCCACTCAGGCTCAAATCTCATGTTATAAGCTTCATTGGAGCTCTCACACTGCGAAGACACATTAGCACAATTTTGGAAGTCACTTGGGTAGAAATATGAATTTTTGGACACTCACCCCAATGACCTCCATGACCACCACACAACTCACATACATTCCTCTCAAAAGAATGAGAATGAGCTCTCAACTCACTCACGGAAATATTTGGCAAATTTCTCATATAGTATGGGTTAAAGTATATAGAACAAGGACCATAAACAAAGTATCTATCACAATTCGGCTCATTTTTGTTCCAATATGCCATTTCAAGTTTTCAAACAATTAACTACTAACACAAAAAAATATTTACAATGCACAAGCTACTATTTACAATGTTTGGAGTCAAAGCCAACAAATTCAACTCCTCAAACTATCCTAATACGCCAATTGTTCCCTGGCAACGGAGCCAAAATTGATAATGCCCAAAACACCTCTACGAAGAGTAGTGATACGGTCATATGTAATATAATTACCCAACAATGAGTCGGGGTCGAATCCACAGAGAACAATGTGATGCGATTGAGATAGTGAAGAAACTAAACCTATTGACTAGGCCAAACAAGGGAGATACTAGAGATTTATGCTAAAACTACGACTACACTAGGAAAGCATGTAAAAAGATCAATGGCATCACAACCAAAGATTCAAGGTAGTAGAGCTTAGGCAGTGTAATCGACCCATTATTAACCAATCTTGGGTAACGAGACTCAACCAATTAAGCTTGGGTGCACGCCGTGACACTCGAGCTCATATACCCGGATAGCCCCTCTCGGTGACCACCAAGCCTAACACCTCTCACCCTCTTGGTGCCAAGAGGTGTTGTATTAAGCTCAAACAATATTGTGTCCAAGTAAGGTATCCCCCTCTCGGTGTTCAACTCGTTAACTGAAAAGACCTCGGTCATTCGTTTCGAAAGTTAGGATTCTGATTGGTGTGCTGATAATTTTAAAATATTCGTAAGGTCCATTAGGACCTGTCTGTAAAATTTGAGCTTAATCAGACCTCGTTTGGTAGGCATCGGAAGAAGGTTTCAGTTTTCATTGTCGATAAATATTAAAAAGAGATTTTCGAGCTCGATTTTTGGCAAATGAGCTCCGATTAGAAATCCGAAAGCGCCGTTAGGTTCGTATGATTATTTTTTACTTTTGTAAACTTTTGAAAGTGAATTTCGATGTTGTTCGGCTAGTTTCCGCTAAAATGCCGAAAGTTAAATAATTTGACTTTTTTCATTTAAATTCGCATCTTGAGTTTCGAGAGTCTGATTTGAGATCCGTCTTCGTGAGTATGTTACATATATTTTGTATAACTTGTATCCAAAAGTTGGAATTATTTCGAATATCATAGGGTACCGTTTTAATTTTTACCGTAGCAGCGAATTTTAAAGGAAGAAACAAAAAAAAAAGAGAAAAGACAAAATACAGAAAAAGACAAAAAGGAAAGAAAAGAAAAGTTGAGTAGATGACCATGGGCAGTGTCCCATATCTGTTTTACAACAACAGAACAGAAACGCGAACAAAAGCTGAGAAAGGAAAAAAAATGCCAGAAAATAAGAAAACGAGCCGGAGAAAAGATAGGATTTTTTCCCCGAAACATCCAGGTAATAATGTTAATAGATTATTTGAGTTTATTACGTATGTTTGAATATATTTTTGCGGTAAAAATTGGAATATTATACATCGTTTTAATAAGTTCAATTAATAGTTTAAAGGGTCAAATAGACCCCGATAATGAAATTGATTATAAATTCGTACTCAGTGAGTTATGGGCAACATATAAATGTAATTTATTCAGGGTTTGGCTATGTGACTTTGAACCATGTACATAGGCCTGGCCTGCGTATTACGTATGCGAATAGGGTATCAGGTTCCTAACCGGATTGCCCTAAGATGTGAGGAATGAAGCCTTTAGCCTAATTTGATATATTTTTCTGCTTATTGGATAGAGTGGGGTCGTTTGGCAATGAATTCAAAGGACAAAGCGGTTGTTGAGTAATTGTGCTAACTTTGTAACAAGGTAAGTGTTTATACCCATTTCTTTAGAGGCCCTTGGCCTTGTGGATATTCTACCACGTGTTCCTTACGTGTGTAGCTGCCAATAGGCGTACTCATTATGCCTTAGCTTTGAATTTACATTGCATATTATATGTTATGCCCTGTTGTTGGTATTGCATTGGGCATATAAGCATTGCACTCTGGTGTTGAGCATTGCATATACTTCCCGGTTGGCGATGAGAGTCCCGCACAGGTGAAGGATCATCATTGCATATACTTCCCGTTAATCGATGAGAGTCCCGAACCGGTGAAGGGTCATCATTGCATATACTTCACGGTAATCGATGAGAGTCCCGAGCCGTGAAGGGTCATCATTGCATATACTTCCCGGTAATCGATGAGAGTCCCGAGCCGGTGAAGGGTCGTTATTGCATATATCTCCTGGTAGACGATGAGAGTCCCGCGCCGGATATAGGTTTCAGGCATATGTGACTGCATTGCATCGTACCGCATTCATCCCATCTCATTGCACCGCATACTAACTATTGTGTGTATTGTGTTGTGTTTTATGTATACGGTATGTATATTATGTCGTGGACATATCTCAGTTTGCCTATATATTTCTAGCTCGTATTCTGGGTTGCGGGGATCGGGTTGCACGCCGCAACGGTATAAATATATGGATCGGGTTGCACGCCGCAACAGTATAAATATATGGATCGGGTTGCACGCCACTACAGTATGAATATATGGATCTGGTTGCACGCCGCAATAGGATGAACATATGGATCGGGTAGCACGCCGCAACAGGATGTATTTCTGATTGTTGATGTGTTCGGGATACCTATATGTTCTTGCTATCTTATGTTTCTGGTTGTTGATGAGTTTGTGATTCCATACGTGTTTCTAGTTATTATATGGCTCTGCCTTTTCATAATTTAAATAAGAGGAATTTGGTTTATCTGTTTCTTTTCTCCCTGGCTAGCTATCCTATTTTTTGAGGTGGCTAGTCTGCCCCACTGATTGAGCCCTTTTGACTCACCTTTGTTTGTTGTTTGTTTCTTGTCTATCTATTTCGTTTCGGCAGGTTCGCTCCAGGATTGAGTTCGCCACGTTGTGAAGGAGCGAAGACAACTTCAGCTGTCAGCGTGAGCCAGCTTTTATTCTGGATGGCCACCAGTTTATTTGTTATCATTTCAGTTGCATTTTGCTCCCTTCAGGAGGTATCTGTCTTCTTTTGTACTCTAAGATATCTAGTCTGGATAGCCCTAAACCTAGTATGTTGGGTAGCCAGCTGTAATTTCTTTTGTACAGCTTAGAGGTATCAGTATGTTTGTATTTTTGTTTTAAGTCTTGTCTTTATCTATGAATTGTTATATTTATTTTCCTATTTTAATTGGTAAGGGTTCGCCCGACGGGTCTAGGGGAGGATGTCGGGTGCCCGCACGACCTAACCGGATTTCGGGTCGTGTCAATTGATATCAGAGCCCGGTTTAGAGTCTATCCAGACTAAGACAGTGTCTAGTAGAGTCTCGTTGATGGGTACGTAGACGTCCGTACTTATCTACGAGAGGCTATGATGGCATTTAGGAAGTTTCACTTCCTTCTTTCCTAATCGTGCGTCGGTCTAGGATGCAAAAGTATTTTCATTAATTCGTTAATTCCTTCGTGGTAATTGTGAACCGTCGTGCAACAAATCAGCAAACGGTAGAAGTTCAGGACGAAGCAGTCTAGCCTGGGGCTAGTACTGACGAAGCCCCGAGAGTTTTTGATCGTGCTGACGATCTAGTTATGGAGGTCCCAGCTGTACGAGTTCGTGATGGGCAAGGGAGCAGGACGTTGTGGTTCCCTTGGCTCTCTACGATTCTTTTACGAGAATCTTGGCAACGCAGATACCGCAAGAATCTATTATTCGCTAGGCAACTTATCAGTTTGCCGCATATGCAGATGTTCAGACTTAGAGAGTTGTTATTTTAAGTTCTTAATATTGCCGCAGTAAAGAATATTCCGGAGGCAACATGTGTTGTGCCTCCAGTTGTTCTGGCTGGTTAGGTAACTGAGGTAATTATTGGGTTCGAGTGCTCAAAGAGGTTTCATTATTTTACGCGGTTGAACATCCCGATATTCCCAAGCAATGCATTAGATAATCCCTGTGTAAGTTTTTTTTTAAAATAAAATGATGTCAGTGTATCCTTCAGGCTCTTGATTATATCGAGCGATATGGTGTTGATTATTCTATTTTCCGATTTCAGTGTCCAGCCTTGAATTGGTGGGCCGCTCTCTTATTAGCTAACTTGGTTCGGTTTTTCTTTTAGATTTGTGGAAAAAATATTCCTTTTGAGTAGCAAGCGAGATGAAAAGTGTTGCCAGTTTAGTGGATTAGACAGGGTAGCCTGTTGGTTTCAGAATATGAGATGGAATTCTATAGAATGTGAATATACATTAGAACTAGTCCATGAACCTTTCGAGAGATTCAGAGATTTATTGATGACTTTTCTCCTACTTTGAGATCCCAGATGGCTCGAAAAATTGAGGTTGGGACTTCATTTGATGTCGTTGTTGATATTGCTCAAAGGTATTAGGCATACCGTAAGTTAGAGGGGAAGAGTTAGAGCGGGAGAGCAAGAGATCCCGTGGCCCTAGGGGGTAACCATGGTACCTCATTTGGAGGTAAGAGTTCTGATTATTTTGGGAGATCACCTTCAAGGTTATCTCAGCTTATGTCACGTGATTCTTAGAGTGTGCCAATAGCTCGTCAAGAACAGATTCAGTCTTCTCTTTACAGCTATTAACAATCTTTCCAGCTTCCATTTTTAGTCGAAAAGCTGTTATCATTGTCGTGAGTCTGGTTATTATTTGAGGAGTTTTCCTTTACTCCGGCAAGTAGGCAGTCATCCTTTCTCCTGTCATCAGGCACCTGCACAGTTGCAGGGGATTTCATTTAGATCTCAATCAGCAAAAGAAATGCCACCATCCAGTAGAAGTTGAGAGTGTAGTGGCAGTGGTTCTCCAGAAGGTCATTACTAGGGTAGTGGCTCAGCTCAGCTGCAGAGGCAGTTCTATGAACTGCTTTTCTGGCGGGATGCTGAGGTATCCGATATGGTAGACCCTGAGATTTCTTTTTCTCTTAAATATGAGTAAGATTTGATTATTTCGATCGATCTAGAAATGGCGTGTCTTATCATGTTTCGATGGTTTCCTTGGATGTCGTTTCTAGTAATAATCGGTTGCGATAGAGGGGTGAGCTTCTGATACGATTTATTCCTGGCATTTATGATAACCCTACTAGTTTATCTGGTCTAAATATGAGATATTTGGCAGTAAGTGTCGGTATTGTCTGCCTGGCATCTTGTTACGCCACCTTCTGTTATTATGTCAATTCAGTTTACATCTTACCTCGAAATTCAATGTTGGTAGGATGATGGGATCCTAATTCGTCACCATCCGAAAGTGTTATTGTTTCTTTCGGTGTAAAGTGGTTAGTAAGTAATACTCGATCTACGTGTCTCCTCTTGGTTCGAGACGCTAGTAGAGTCATATTAGTCTATAAGTTTGTCTCGGTATAAAAGAGTTTTCTGGTAAATTGTCGGAGTTTTCTTTTTATAGGAAGGTTAAATTGACACAAATTTTGTTCCATAAAGCTCATTTAATATCTATTTCTTCAATTGCGATTCTTCGGTTAGCCTGACTCATAAGTAGTCTAGCTCTGGCAGCCAAACAAATAAGAAGATGAACTTCCTAAAGCTCTAATTATTTCAATCCTCGATCCATTTCCATTTCTTCTTCGTTCGGCACTAGTGAGCTTGGGCGATTGGTAGCCGCTTGTGACGTTCCCTGTGTTGAGCCAGAGTACGTGTTATTGTAGTCGGGTAAGCATATTATTGTTTTAGATATCAGTTTATCCGGGTATCCATTCCCATGTATAGTATAGTGCTGGTTCTGTTTTTGCGGATCATCCAGTTTCAGGGGAAACTTTGCCGAAATTTTTATATAAAAGTACCATCCATCAGGCGGTGGTGCTTATGGCAAAGGTATGGAGTTGTGAACTCGAGTGTTGCAGCTGTTTGGCAACTCGAAAGGGTAGCTTGGTAGCTTAGGTCTGCCTACGTTTGACTTTTAGCTAAATCTTCTTTAGTCCAGCAGACTGTGCGAGGACGGTTATTCATATTCAAATAGCTGCCTGAGTTTGTGCTTTAACTGGAGGAGTCTTCCTCCAAATATTGAATGGTAATACTAAATCTCTGAGGTATTGATACCACTTTTCTCACGACCCAAAGTAAGGCCACGACAGAAACCTACAATGAGTGTTGATCAATGCTAGAGATAAGCAGGCAACCGGATCATATATATGTACCTATCTATGGAAAGCATAAAGTCTGGAAATATGACACGACTTTAACTTGCTGGCAATTGGAACACCAAGCCATAAATTCTGCTATGTCACACTTTATTCCGTTCCACTAATAAATCTGCTTAAGATCATGGTACATCTTAGTCGAACCTGGATGACAGTGTATTTGGAATAATGTGCCTCTATCATAATCTGTCCACGTAAATCTGCAACATCAGGAACACAAAGTCTATCTTTATACATGAGAACACCGTCAGTAGTAACCCTGTGTGGTGACTTCGGTTTTCTTCTGGCTATCTGTCTGTATTTAACTGGAACTGGATCCTCATAATGACGATGTTTTACTTCATGAAAATTTAGAGTTAAAGGTCTAGTGCAGCTTATCGTCCATCCATCATTGGCATATCTCCTTCACACCTCAACTTTTTGGGAAGTTACTTTAGCATTATAAGTGCACGTGTAATCAAATTTGTTGCTGGTATTCTGCTTCAGCACATGGTTCAACTACATGTCTCTTTTATTTTCACTTTTTCAAGTCATAATATTTCCAATTCAAAGACAATACCCTAAAGTAGATGTTCAGTCTGAAGATCATTCCTGGTCTGCATCATACTATCCAGTATTATTTGCATGATCCTTATCCTTATATGATAGACCCTGTTCAGATGAACCTTTGACATACATTAGGATATGAGTAACTACATTCCCACAAGGAACTTGCAGAACAACAATAACATCACCTGGGATGTTGCATAGTGCGTTCGTAAAAATAATATAGCTTGTATCAAATCTTCTATAGTGTGTAGTGACAAGGTACTTTAAAAGCTTCCCCTATTGCATCAACCGTGAGCTAATTTTTAGTTCCATCGACCTGTTCTATATCAAAAGGTATATCGAAGAGGTGATTATCGGCTGAATCATGTTAATCCATCTAAAGTTCCGTGTATCTTTGTTTCGAAAATGTAGAACTCTCCTCTCGTGATCGAGGAAGGATCAGTGTAGTCAGAATAAGCTGGGCAATGGCGTTATGATATTATACAGCTATGTTTTTATCCAAGAGTTCGATATGTGTGTTATAATTCTGATCCTGCAATCAGGAAATAATTCCCGTGGAGTAGCTCATGAAGGTCGTGCAAGTTCTCTAGCTATCTGCGTGAATCTTGCTTTAGACTTAGGCTCGTTCGAGGACGAACGAGAGTTTAAGTGGAGGAGAATGAAACGACCTCGGTCAGTCGTTTCGAAAGTTAGGAATCTGATTGGTGTGCCGATAATTTTAAAATATTCGTAAGGTCCATTAGAACCTGTCTATAAAATTTGAGCTAAATCAGACCTCGTTTGGTAGGCATCGAAAGAAGGTTTCAGTTTTTATTGTCGATAAATATTAAAAAGAGATTTTCGAGCTCGGTTTTTGAAAAATGAGCTCCGATTCGAAATTCGAAAGCGCCGTTAGGTTTGTACGATTATTTGTGACTTTTGTAAACTTTCGAAAGTGAATTTCGATGTTGTTCGGCTAGTTTCCGCTAAAATGCCGAAAGTTAAATAATTTGACTTTTTTCATTTAAATTCGCATCTTGAGTTTCGGGAGTCTGATTTGAGATCTGTCTTCGTGAGTATGTTGCATATATTTTGTATAACTTGTATGCAAAAATTTGAAATTATTTCGAATATCGTAGGGTACCGTTTTAATTTTTACCGTATCAGCGAATTTTAAAGGAAGAAACAAAAAAAAAGAGAGAAAAGACAAAATACAGAAAAAGACAAAAAGGAAAGAAAAGGAAAGTTGAGTAGATGACCATGGGCAGTGTCCCATATCTGTTTTACAACAACAGAACAGAAACGCGAACAAAAGCTGAGAAAGGAAAAAATGCCAGAAAATAAGAAAAAGAGCCGGAGAAAAGATAGGATTTTTACACCGAAACATCAAGGTAATGATGTTAATTCATTATTTGAGTTTATTACGTATGTTTGAATATATTTTTACGATAAAAATTGGAATATTATACATCATTTTAATAAGTTCAATCAATAGTTTAAAGGGTCAAATGGAGCCCGATAATGAAATTGATTATATATTCGTACTCAGTAAGTTATGGGCAACATATAAATGTAATTTATTCAGGGTTTGGTTATGTGACTTTGAACCCTGTACATAGGCCTGGCCTGCGTATTGCATATGCGAATAGGGTATCAGGTTCCTAACCGGATTGCCCTAAGATGTGAAGAATGAAGCCTTTAGCCTAATTCGATATATTTTTCTGCTTATTGAATAGAGTGGGATCGTTTGGCAATGAATTCAAAGGACAAAGCGGTTGTTGAGTAATTGTGCTAACTTTGTAACAAGGTAAGTGTTTATATCCATTTCTTTGGAGGCCCTTGGCCTTGTGGATATTATACCACGTGTTCCTTACGGTGTGTAGCTGCCGATAGGCGTACTCATTACGCCTTAGCTTTGAATTTACATTGTATATTATATGTTATGCCCTGTTGTTGGTATTGCATTAAGCATATAAGCATTGCACTCTGGTGTTGAGCATTGCATATACTTCCCGGTTGGCGATGAGAGTCCCGCACCGGTGTAGGATCATCATTGCATATAATTCCCGGTAATCGATCATTGCATATACTTCCCGATAATCGATGAGAGTCCCGAGCCGGTGAAGGGCCATCATTGCATATACTTCCCGGTAATAGATGAGAGTCCCGAGCCGTGAAGGGTCATCAGCATATACTTCCCGGTAATCGATGAGAGTCCCGAGCCGGTGAAGGGTCATTATTGCATATATCTCCTAGTAGACGATGAGAGTCCCGCGCCGGAGATAGGTTTCAGGCATACGTGACTGCATTGCATCGTACCGCATTCATCCCATCTCATTGCACTCCATACTGACTATTGTGTGTATTGTGTTGTGTTTTATGTATGCGGTATGTATATTATGTCGTGGACATAACTCAGTTTGCCTATATATTTCTGGCTCGTATTCTGAGTTGCGGGGATCGGGTTGCACGCCGCAACGGTATAAATATATGGATCGGGTTGCACACCGCAACAGTATAAATATATGGATCGAGTTGCATGCCACTACAGTATGAATATATGGATCGGGTTGCACGCCGCAACAGGATGAACATATGGATCGTGTTGCACGCCGCAACAGGATGTATTTCTGATTGTTGATGTGTTCGGGATACCTATATGTTCTGGCTATCTTACGTTCCTGGTTGTTGATGAGTTTGTGATTCCATACGTGCTTCTAGTTATTATATGGCTCTGTCTTTTCATAATTTAAATAAGAGGAATTTGTTTATCTGTTTCTTTTCTCCCTGGCTAGCTATCCTATTCTTTGAGGTGGCTAGTCTGCCCCACTTATTGAGTCCTTTTGACTCACCCTTGTTTGTTGTTTGTTTCTTATCTATCTATTTCGTTTCGGCAGGTTCACTCCAGGATTGAGTTCGCCACGTTGTGAAGGAGCGAAGACAAATTCAGCTGTCAGGGTGAGCCAGCTTTTATTCCGGATGGCCACCAGTTTATTGGTTATCATTTCAGTTGCATTTTGCTCCCTTCAGGAGGTATCTGTCTTCTTTTGTACTCTTAGATGTCTAGTCTGGATAGCCCTTAACCTAGTATGTTGGGTAGCCAGCTGTAATTTCTTTTGCACAGCTTAGAGGTATCAGTATGTCTGTATTTTTGTTTTAAGTCTTGTCCTTATCTATGAATTGTTATATTTTTATTCCTAATTTAATTGGTAAGGGTTCGCCCAACGGGTCTAGGGGAGGATGTCGGGTGCCCGCACGACCTAACCGGATTTTGGGTCGTGTCATTAACCTAGGGTAACTACAATACACCTACCCTCGGTACCCCCATTAATCACTATCCCATTCCTAGACTTACCCTCTCGGTGTAAATCTAGTACTCATAGGGCTAGAACTAGCATTTGCAACTAGCAATTCATGAGATTTAAAGCAAGTAGTGATTAATAAGCCAAACACCCAGTCAATAATGGTAAAAGAGTACTCAATAGCTCAAAAGTACAACGGTGTCAATACACAAGCCCTAACTCTACCAATTTATAAACTACACATGTTCATAGTCTTAAAATAAAATCAACAAGTCAAGATAATGAAATACAAACCAAGGTAATGAAGAAAAGGTACAAGGATTTTACAATTGGAACTCCTAATCTTCAAACCCTTGACTTGGTTGATGAACTCTTTCCCCCAAGCTTGAGAGATAAGCCAGAGATATGTAAAATATGTTAAACCTAGCTATTTATAGTTCCTACAATAAATAAAATATTTTTCCTAAATTGTCCCAAGGTTTTAAGGAATAAAATTCTGAATTTTTGATGCGTAGCCACCCTGGTTTGATATTTGACCCGATCGCCACTTTTTGCTATTGACTGCGTGCTGAGTAGCCAAAAGAGCGGGGGACCTTTTGGAAAAGGGAGGCATTTTTTAGAAGGGCTGGGGCCCTTTCAGCCGCCCTTGCATTGGGCTGGGACCCTTTTGAGAAGGGGTTGGAGCCCTTTCAATGGGCTGGGGCCCTTTCAATTATCTTGGGCCCTTTGGCTGCACTTTTACTTGGAATGATTTTCACATAAAAGGAACGGGCTGTCTCCCTTGTCATGGGCGGCCATACTTTCCTTTTTTCTGCAGCTTCTTTGAAATGTTCTTCTTTCCTTGGTTATTTTGCTCCTTGTGGCTTCTCTCACTCCCATTTGGCTATGAAACCTAAAACCAAGCAAAAACTCATCATTTGTCCTAATGCTTGGTAGCTTTTGGATTCAAAAACAAAATTTTAAGCGAGTAATCATAAGCAAAATGCTCACCCATCACCTAACCCCTTCCTAAGAGTCAACGGAGATCCTTACCCGAAATTCTGACGCAGACTATAAAATGAATCATAGTTATTTTAAGGTACACCACTTTGGTGACTTGGCACACTTTTAACTTGTCAATTGGCGAATCTGAATCTCTTAATAATTTGTTTACCTTAAAACACCAGTCATTGCTTTTTATAGAAAAAGAGGGCATGACAAAGGGACAATCAGCTTTTTTCCTAGGAAGGATCATCATAGAAAACATTATCATGAGCCATGAAGTGGTAAATAAATAAAGGGATCTTCACTAGATGCATGCTAAAAATTGATATGAGATTGGCCTATGCCTCTGTAGAGTGGCCTTACTTAGTGCAGATATTACAATGCCTGAACTTTCTTAACAAATTTATGGGTTAGATCATGCAATGTGTGACTACAGTATCATATTCTATCATAATTAATGGCCACCCTACTAAGATATTCCAGAAAATAAGGGGTTGAGACAAGGGGATCCTATGTCTCCGTTCCTATTTGTCTTGTCAATAGAGAACCTAACTAGAGTCCGATAGTACTAAGGAAGAATCTTAATTTCAACTTTCATCCAAGATGTGAAAAGCTGGGTATTATCCTGCCCAGCTTTGCTGATGACCTGCTCTTATTCAGTAGAGGGGATGCTCAATCAATGGATATGTTGTACAAAGGTTTCAAAGAGTTCTCTGATGCCTCGGGCCTTCAGGAAAATAGAGAGAAAAGCTCCATGTATTTTGATGGGGTTCAAGATGATATTCAGCAAGCTATCCTGGAGCCTGGGGTTTGTGAAAGGAGAGCTACCATTCAGTTACTTAGGGGTCCCTTTAACTAAGTACCAAAAGATTAACTATAAGTCAATGCTAGCCCTTGTTAGATAGGATGATGCAAAGAATTACTATCTGGATAGCAAAATTTCTACTTATGGTGGTAGGATCCAACTAATAAATAGTGTGTTATTTTCTATTTAGTCACACTCGTCCTAGCTTTTTATTGTACCCAAGAAGGTGATTCAAAAAGTAGAAACAATGTGTAGACAATTCCTATGGACGGGAAGCAATAATCCATCAAAAAAAGGATTGTTGGCTTGGGAAAAACTGTGTAATCCTAAATCTGCAGGAGGATTCCATTTTATTGGACATGCTTGGAATGAAGCTTCTATAGGTAAATTACTCTGGAGTCTTAGTAGGAAGAAAGATAGGCTTTAGATTCAATGGATACATACATACTATACTAAGGGAAACCAGTATGGGACGTACAGGCTAAACTAGCCTCATGGATAGTTCAGAAGATATTAAGTGCTAAGAAATTCATAGTGGCAGCTGGATATAATTAGACTAACTTGATAAGGATGGATAACTACTCTATCAAGAAGGTCTACCTGCAGATAAGAGGTGACACCACCAGAGTTCCTTCGAGGAGACTGATTTGCAACAACTTCAGCCCACCTAAGATGCATTTTATATTGCTCCTGGCTATTCATAGCAGGCTATCTACTAAGCACAAACTCATGCAGTGGAAGATTGTCGACAATGCTAAGTGTCCACTATGTGAGGTGGAGGATGAAAGACATGACCATTTGTTCTTCATGTGCAGCTATGCAAGAGCTGTATGGACAAGGCTACTAACATGGCAAGGCATCAAAAGGCATGAACTTATATGGGAGAGGGAGCTGCAGTGGGCAGAGATAAATGCCAAAGGCAAGAGTGCTATGCCTAAGCTCAACAGAATGACCATGACAGAAGTAGTATACCACATATGGTTAGAAAGAAATAATAGAGCCTTTCAGCAGAAGAAAGTGTGAAGCAGGAGCTATGGTGCGACATATCATTCAGGAAATTCATTGCCAGGGTTCCTTATATGGCACGCGGAAGAGAATATTAGCACTAACTAGATTTTTATCCTTAATTGATAGCCTATGTATAGCGATTGTTAGTACAAAAATCTAAGATTGTCTAGGTAGGTATGTTTATGAGCAAGTAGGTAGGGATATCCTAGAGGGGACAACTATTTTATTTCCTTGACCTGTAACAACAATTGGTAATAAAAATAAGTTCAGTTACAAAAAAAAAAAAAAAAAAAAAGTATATGTATTAAATTTGGGGGCCCCTACCATTTGGGGGCCTAAAGTCATGGTTTTAGTGGCCTTATGGTAGGGCCTCCCATGTGATTTGATGGTGTAAAATTTTTATTATTTAACTATTAGTATTAGCTGGTGCACAGAATAATAGTTATGCATTTATGAGTGAAAATGCTAAAAAGCTGGATAATAAATAAACGAAAAGTTATGTAATTGCACTTGATAATGCATCTAAGGACTGTTGCATGAAGCAATAAGATGAATTTTCTCCATATGCTAAGTTTCAGAATTACAGAAGCTGACTTGATTATTGAAAAATGATTTTCTTTATAATTTTCCCTGGAGGATTATTGAAAAATGATTTGTGTATATGTTCTAAAATCTGATAATGTGAATATGAGTAATTATTGGAATAGGCTCATACTCTTAAAAAAACCTCCTACATGATATTTTCAGCTTAAAGTTAATTTGAATATCATGACATACATAGTTGCATCAGTGTACATAGCAGTTCAGCAGTTCCAACTTAAATACTTCTACTAAAAGTAACCTTTTGTGCTAGCCGGTTCCAGCTTAAATACTTCTACTAATAGTAACCTTTTGTGCTAGCCTAACATATAGCAAAAATTATTGTGAAAAGTCGAAAAGGTGCAGTTTGAATTGTTACAATCTCTAGTAGATGGTTGGAATTTGATTCTAAAAGGAATATGGAATCGACTATATAATCCTAGATGGATTCTCAAAAGTTTGCTTGCTCAGTGACATCTTGAGTCAACTGTGTCAAGTTGAAGTGTGAGTAACCTGAAGACAATTAAAGGGGCAAGAAAAATGAGTTGTGTACCTTGTTAATCGCAGTGAAATCGACGAACACACCACCATCCAAATTTCTCAAGTCCGACTTTGAATCTCTAGGAAAAGAAGCACTATCCCACAAACTAAGTCTTCTTTGTGTGTGTATTTGCTAGGAAGAAAATTAGGAGGAGAAAGAAAAGAAATTTTTTCTCTGTTCACTTTTTCATCTAAAGAATATACTAAACTTTTATAGGAGAGAAAAGGGAACAATTTTTCTCAAAACTTCCCACTCCTCATTAACATAGAGTAACTTCCCAAGTTTTCTTTTCATTCTTCTAGTATAGCATAAACTTCCTTTTAGTAGTTACTATCAGATAAAAAACTCTTCCTTTATTTATTAAGCTAGGGCATATTGAGTCAGTCCACATGGGCGACCCATGACCCAAAATCAAAAAATAAGCAACATCTCCCACTTCGCATATGGTGGACTGGACCCAAACCAGTACCATGTCAAGAACACACACAATTCTTACAGACAAATAGTTCGTGCGACCTGCGAGCATCATCAAGAGCTATACTTATTAAGGTTGTTCAATAGCTCCGTGTAGAATCCAATCATATACGGAAAGGATTGAGTAGCAACAAGAGGATCTTATTACTCCCAATACCCCAGACATCATTCACTACTCCAATAGCTAATTATCCAATCCCTCATCCTCGAAAGAGGTGAACTCAAGGTTATATTTAACTTTGTATCTACAATTACACTTTATACCCTCATGGTAAGTGTAATGGTCGACCTGTAAATACAGCTTAGTATTAATTGACTTCCTTTTCTACTCAAATCTATTCATTCTAATCTGATTCGTTCCTAGACATGTACCGCATCGCCACATCGCTCATGGCTATTAGTGACATACTAAAGTAGAAACACAGACATGCACTTCAAGAGACAGTAAAAAGTCAAAGGGTATTCTAATGAAAAATCAATGTAATTTTTCTAGGGTCTCACAAAATTAAGAAGCAGATCCATTCTTTTATTTACCCTATTGGTCGATTAGCACATGTGATATGAAACACGTGCTATGTTGTTCTTACCTTAATTCGACGCGTGTGTCTCATTCTTATAAATATATAAACACCATAGAGATCTTGGTCTAGGCATATCCAAATATCTAACCTGATTTTTCATTCAATCATCCTCAAATCCAATATTTCGAAAAACTCATATCTGACTTAGAAAATAAGTCATAAAGAATGATTGAGTCCATAATTTAGAGCTCCAACCAAGACCGACCATTTAAACTATTTATGACCTTGTACTAATCAAGGTTCTAATTCGTCTCATCTTTGCATGTACCTCGACGTCATAGGCAATCGCCCGTGTGAGAGTGCAGATCTCATGATTTGTTCGACACACTTATCACAAATAAATTCCATCACATGCAAATGAGGTTTAATACAAACTCAATAATATATATATATATATATATATAACTTTCAATTTTTTTACAATACATAAATTTAGTCATATCCTACGCAAACCTAGAGCCATAACATGTTTTTCAAACAGGTCTCTGGGTATTGCCTTTGTAAAAGGATCAACTACCAATTTTAGCGTAGGTATGTATTTTATTGGAATTTCACCACTTGTAACTTTGTTTCTCAAGTACATATACTTGGTGTCAATGCCTTTGGTCTTTTCATGATGCTTAGGGTCTTTTATAAAATCAATAGCCTCATGACTATCACAATATAAAATTATCGATTCTTGAGAATTCTTTTGCAATATCTAGATGCTCAAATAATCTCTTCAACCAAACAGCTTCTTGTACTGCATATGTATAAGCTACGAACTCAGCTTCCATAGTCGAAAGACCAATACAGGTTTGTTTCTTACTTTTCCATGAAATGGCTCCACCATTAGGTAAGAAAGAATATCCAGATATTGACTTTCTTTCATCCAAGTCACCAGCCCCAATCGACATCTCTATAGCCTCTCAACATCAAATCCGATCCACCATAGAATAGTGAATAGTATGCAGTCCCTTTGAGGTATCGAAAAATCATCTTCACTGCTTTCCAATGATCTTTTCTAGGATTGGATTGATACCTACTAACTAGACCTACGGCATAACAAATATCAGGACGAGTACACAACAAAGCATACATCAAGCTCCTAATATAACTTGAGTATAGAAGTCGAGACATTTCTTCATTTTCTCTTTGAGTCTGTGGACATATTTCAAGGCATAAAACTTCACCCTTCATTACAGAAGTATCCATGGGTTTGCAATCACTCATTCAAAAGCATTTTAGAATTTTCTTTATATATGTTTTTTGAGACAGACTCAATAATTTCATGGAACAGTTTATTTGGATCTTAACTCCAAGGATATAGTCTGCTTCACCCATATCTTTCATGTCAAATGACCTTGAAATCTATGACTTAATTATCTTTAGATATTCCAAATTATTTTCAGCCATCAATATATCATCCACGTAAAGAGAAAAACTACAAACATATCATTGGACCTTTTAACATAAATGCAATGATCTTCATCAAACATAGTAAAATCATACAAGATCATTTCTTTGTGAAATCTCAAGTACCATTACCGTGAAGACTAATTTAGACCATAAATAGATCTTTTCAATTTACAGAACTTATTTTCTTGGCCCTCAACGATGAAACCTACAGGTTGTTCCATATAGATCTCCTCATCCAATTCTCCATTGAGAAAACTGTTTTTATGTCCATTTGGTGTAATTTTAAATCCAAACGCGCAATAATAGCTAAAATTAAGCGAATTGAGGTAAACTTCACAACTGGCGAAAAAGTATCTTCATAATCAATTCCTGCTTTCTGAGTAAAGTCTTTTGTTACCAGTCATGCCTTGTATCTTTCTATTAATCCATCCGCTTTACGTTTAATTTCGAGAACCTATTTGTTCTTAATTACTTTACGCTCAGGTGGAAGATCAACTAAGTCCCAGACTTTGTTAATTCTCATGGAATCTGACTCTTCTTTCATTGCTTTCATCCAATCATCCTTTTCAGGGCTCGATTAAGCCTCGACAACATTTCAATAAAGTTCACTTCCGATGCCAAAACCAAAAAAAGGTAATCCTTTATATCATAAGTACGTTTAGGTACACCTTTCCTTGTACTCTTTCTTAGTTGAGACTCAAATTTACAAGAAGGATCTTGCATGGAAAAGCTCCCACTCGGATCAGCACCATACTCATGATCAATTAGATCACTGAATGTGTTAGAAGACACTTGCTGGCCATCTGAGTTCAACATTTCATAAAGAGGCTCTCCATCATTTACTTCACTCTTCTTAGGAAAATAATTTTCTAAAGATGTGACATCTCATGATTCAATTTCAGTAACACTTCCATTCTCTAATTCACCAATAAACACATACCCTTTGGAGTGTTCTGAGTATCTTATAAAGATACATTTCTTGACTTTTGGACCCAGTTTACCAAACTTGTTAAAAGAATCTTTTATAAATGTAGCACAACCCCAAGGTCATAAATGATTCAAGTTTGGTTTCTGGTCGTTCCATTGCTCATAAGAAGTGGAAGGAACCGACTTAGAAGATACTCTATTCAATATATAGGCCACAGTTAATAACGCATCTCCCTAAAAGGAGATAGGTAAATTAGCTTGCACCATCATGGACCTTGTCATGTCCAATAGAGTTCTATTCCTCGTTTCTGCTACACCATTTTGCTGAGGTGTATAAGGAATAGTTAATTGTCTGGTGATGCCTTTTTCACTACACAATTCATTAAATTGTCTTGATAGATATTAACGCCCTCTATCAGTTCTTAGAGTTTTTTATACTCCTGTCTAATTGATTCTCAACTTCATTCATGTATCGTTTGAAGCACTCAAGTGCTTTGGATTTAAAATCAAATAAACATAACCAAAACACGTGAAATCATCAACAAACATAATGAAATACAAGGCAGCAGATCTTGCCTTCACGTTCATTGGACCACAAATATTTGAATGTATTAATTGCAATGGGAAGTCAGCTCTTTTAGCCTTCCCAAAAGGTTTACGTGTAATCTTTCCGGCAAGACATTGTTCACAAGTTGGCATTTTAATTTTTGAGAAAGAACTCAAGTGTCCTCCTTAGCCAATCTCTTCATTCAATCTTGCCCAATGTGACCTAATCTAGCATGCCATATAATAATATCAACATCTCTATTATTAAAAGAACATGCCATAACACAACGGTCCACATAATAATCATAAGTAGAATGATTACAAATTAACACAAAGAAACCATCATAAAGATGTCCAAAATCATAAAAGACATTGTCTAGAGTAATTCTCACAATATTGCGACTAAAGCTCAAACAGAAACCTAAATTAAGAAGAACAGACACAGATATTAAGTTTCATCGAATTTCTGAGCATATAGGACGTCATGCAACATCAAAGTTTGGCCACAACGCAAGTCTATCCTGCAAGTGCCAATCCCCTCGACTTCAACTTTTGCATTATTTCTTACATAAATGCACCTTGATCCAGATGGGACTCGACGGTTCTCCAAAAATACTTCTCGATCACGGGTCACATTGTCGGTGGCCTCTGAGTCTACAATCCACATAGGATAAGATTCAGTTAATAAAATTATGCTATGTACAAATATAGCACTTAGAGATCATTTTGAAATGCTACCTTTTTAGGCTCAGTCCACTCACGAGCAAAGTGTCCCAGCACTTGACAATTATAGCTCTTCATCTTACTCTTATCTTTTCTCTTGAAAAACTGTTTTCCCTTTTTAGAGTTAGGTTGGTTTCTTTTCATGGAGGGTCCCTCTCCAATCTCTTTGTCCTTTCCACCCTTTTTTCCAATTATTTTTGCGCTTGAAACAAAAAAGCTTTTTACAACTTGATTCAGCCACATAGGCACTGGGTACAGCTTTAGCAGCACCAAGTGTCGCATCCTATTTTTCCCCAACCGGTTAAAGTTTGAAATAGGGCTCGACTTATTGGAACTCACGGGTGAAGAGTTGGAGTCCCCACCTAACATATTTTTAACTAGGCGTATTAGGGCACCTACTTTGTTTCTAGCAAATTTTATAATTAACTCGGAAACTTAGTCTACGAATGAGAAATTCTAGGTAAGAGTTCAAGTTAACCCGAGAGGAAGGGGTTAGGCACCTCTCAGGCTCCACCAAATGTGGTTACCGGCCGGACTAAATAATTGGGATTCTAAAGGAATAAACTAACTAAGAAATAAAATTTTTAAAAATTAAACTATAGTATACAAATTTAAAGACAAGTAATAACATACAAAAATAAGTATTCAATTCTTCTCTTTTAGCAAGCTTCGTCCAAGAGTGTCTAGCAAAATAAACCAACAAGTTAGTAAGGATTGCAAACAAAATTAATAAAATGAATATAGGTGAAGTCAATGAGTTTGAATATTTTTGTCCTTTTTCGAAAGGATTGTCTTTTTGTAATTTCACCACGATGTACCTCGCAAAATATGAGATGAATTAGTGCGACAATTAATAAAGTGAAATAATAATAATAAATAACAATACGAACAATAATAAATACCAATTATTATTATTATTATTATTATTATTATTATTATTATTATTATTATTATTATAATAATGAGAATAATGAAAATAATAATAATAAAAAAATTTCTTCTAATTATTCTCTTCCAAAATAGACGTCGTATCTCATCCAATTTTACCTCACAAAAAATATAATGAAAATAAGTTAGTGTTGTAATTAATAATTATAATATCAATAATAACAATAATAATAATAGTAATCATAATAAAAATAAAATAAAGGGGAAAATAGATTTTATAAAAGTGTAGGCTCAGATTTGTATGAATCGGGTAGAGGTTAGGGACGTCGGTACGGCTGCAAACACGGGGCCCTCCGGTTGCCATGCCAAGCACCGATCCCACCACTCCATCACCGACTTGCTTTGCAATAAAGCTCATACATGTCATCATCGCCTATTTATTTTTAGGGACGTGAGGTGTGTAATGGGACTTATTTTAGGCCTCCAAACGTCATTGGCCTTTATGGTGTAGTATCCTGTTCAAATCAGTGCATAGGCCTCAAATAATTGTATATTTTCGTAGGCCACTAGCATAACGTAATACCTGTTCAAAACTAGTTACACAATATATGTTCAAAAGATATACGAGTCAAGCTGCACAATAAGTAAATGGGTCAATTGGATATCTGATTAATTCAACAAGAAAAATAATTCAACCCTGCAATAACTCCAAGAAACGTCAGAAACACCACAATTCGAGATAAAGAATCAAAATGGACAAAAGCATATAAGCAGGATAGCAACAGCAACTAAAGATGTAGCGCCGATGTCAGTGAGTCTACAACAGAGGCAACAAAACCATAGTAACGGACAGATCCATTTCCAAATAGAGAGCCTAAAAAAACAGCGATAAGGATCATATATATCGAGACTGAACAACGGAAGTGGCGATAAATGGAACAATAACAAGCTGAGGAAAAGGAGGACCGACTGCTACCATGTTCTCCGGCGAGGAAACACCGGCAGCATCGCTGCTACTTCGATCCCATTTCCACCATAGTGAAATTCATTAATGGAGTTTTCCTGTACTTGTCACGCCTATTCGCCGTCGATAAGGAATATGTAAAGCCACTGCTCTGTTTCTCCAGATCCCTCCCAACCTGATCTGTGTTCGTGTGTGTTTTGCGTGTAATAGATATATGGGTCTGTATGTTGTGTTTAATGGTAAAGAAGATCATTCCCCAACCCTGTTTTGTCATTGATTTTTGAAGAAGATGGGTGTGAGAGTTCTGTGTATGCACTGTGCTGGTGGGTCTGTGTAAAATGAGGTGCGAGAGAGAGTGAAAGAGAAGAGAGAGTGTCTGGTGAAGCTTCTCTGTTGGTTTTGTGTATGAATGTGTGTCGTGGAGATTTTTATACCGATGGTACTAGGAAGAGGACGAAGGGGTTGTTCTGATTTTTGTTTGTGTGTGGGTGTATGTGGAGTGAAGATGAATGTGATGTACTGGTTCTGTTCTTGAACTGTAAGTAGCGTGGTGGGTCTGTATCTTTTGGGATATATTAGTGGTATCTATATTGTGGAGGATAATTGAGGAAGGAAGTGGAGGGTATGCGGGTGAGAAAGAAGGCAGAGGCTTGGGGTGTGGGGTGGTCTGCCTATGTACTGATGTTGATGATGCGTGTGGATATATGATTTTAAAAAAAAAAAAAGCTGTTGAGTGATGGGAACAATTTTGGGGATTTTGAGGAGAAGATTAGGAAAGGATTATGGGAAGATTAGAGAGAGATTTTGGGGGATTAGGAGTGATTTATGGAGAGATGTTGGGGGAAGTGTATTTAGACTACATATTGTCCAGATTCAACCCGAAAGGGATTAAAGGAAGAATAAGAATGGTAGGGATTTTAAAATATGGAGGAATTAATAAAAAAGAATTTGGACTTCCATTTGTCTAGGTTCAAAATATGAGTAGGAATTCGAATATGAATTTGGACAACTACGTCAAGATTATAAAATAAAATGGGTAGGAGACTGCCAAAATTGGACTAATAATTAAATTAATAGGTGCAAAATAAATAAAATAAATAAAGATATAAATACGTATATGTACTGGATAGAATAAAACAAATGAGACGCAAAACACACACACAAAAGCAAACTGGGATTGGAATTAAATTAATTAAATATAAATAACTACAAATATTTATTAAATACACTAAATTGAACAAAAGCTACAATTATTTATTAAGTGCAAAAATTGCACTAAAATTGCACAAATAACTATATTTTAACAAATAGCCTAAATGATGTAAAATTATATAATATAGCCACATTTAAGTATGTAATGTATAAGTAGAGGATAACACATGTAAATGCATGCCTTATAATGCAAATTATGCACAAATAGTCAAATTGCACCCTTATGTTAAATTATAGCCAATTTTGGAAAAAGAAGGGACAAAATTGGGTGTCAACAGCTGCCCCTCTTTGCCCGGGTATGATGAAAAGAGTCTTCGGGCAAAGATAGTTGACAGAGTAGCCAATTTTGTCACGACCGGCAGGCAAAAAGGCAAAAAGGGAAAATGAGAGTTTTGGGGTATTTTTTGGCCAAACCCTGGTCTCTGAGTTGCCTACATATCTCGGGTTTCATGAGAATCAGGTCGTGTGTAGTTCTAGAATGTCATGTTGCCTGTGTGAGATGTTTATGGCGCACGATTTTGGATATAAACACTAAACTTATCCAAGTATGTAAAGTTTAGATTCATGTATGCTTGCCTTTTCGGCGAGATAAATGAAGAATGGAGCAAAAGCGCTATCAAAGATGATATAACATCAGTAGATCGAGCATGGAAAAAGAGGCTTATAATCATCCTAGTTATAAAAATGTGGCGCGCTACACACCCATAAAGAAGAGTTTATATGTACATAGTTTCCACTTCGTCTCGATAAATGAGTAATCTCGCCTTCAATATTGCATTGACTGAGCTGGGAAGCATTTGAGAAGCGAATTTTATAGATGCGCATGATTTAAGCAGACGGGCACGATTAAGCACGAAAATACGCATGATTGACGCAGATAGGCTTGAATAGACAAAGTAGGTATTAATGGGAAGGAAGTGCAAAATGACATCCTAATTTGTAATGAAAGATTAGGCAGATTACTTGTGGGGGCATGAGACGATCAACTCCAGGAGTGTCGGAAATTGATGAAATAGGTAGTTTGCAGGTACAACAAAGGCATTTTTGAAGACGAGGTAACATCGATAGATCGAGTGTGGGAAAAGAGGCTTGTAATCATCCTATTTATGAAGATGTGGTGCACGACATACCCATAAAGATGAGTTTACATGGGCATAGTTTCCACTATAACTCGATAAATGAGTCATACTGCCTTCAACATTGTCTAAAATGAGCTGGGGAACATTGAGAAATGAAGCACAATAAATGCGCATGATTCAAACAGATAGGCACGAATAGGAAGGAATCGGCAATGAAAGTTTAGGTAGATCACTGATGCGAGTATGGAACTGTAGCTTTGAGCGTTTTTGAACTTTGGCAAAATCAGTAGTTTGCAGATGTAGCAAAAGCATTGTCTGTAGGATTAAGCTTTTTGATGTGGGCTTTGGGATAGTGCTTTGTATGTATTTGAGGTTTTGCAGCTGCACAATTGGTAGTGATTTTGGGAGCAGGTGTGAGAGTATGGCACATGCGTTTGTTGAAAGATCGGGGGAGCGCCCTGCAGTCAAAATCAAGATAAACGCCAATAGAGATAAAGATAAAGTAAACTTCCCTATTGAGTTGGGCTCTCCTTTGTCATGTAGTTGTATAGTCTGCTTTCAGGTGCTCAGTGCTAGGGAACGTTTGCCTCTCCTCTGGGGAATATTCATTTTCTAGGTAATTGCTTCGTCGTGCTAAGATGTCGTTGGACCATCTTGCCAGTGTAACGCCGGATTGTATGTCCTGCGATAAAAGCTAGTTTTGCAAAATAGTATGTATGTAAATGCATAAAGAGACTTCCCTGTTGGCTGGATTGTCTTGCCAGGATTTATCATCATATGCGGCTGTGTTCGTCATGTTGGGTTGTATACTCTTTTGCTATGCCAAATCATTCACCACATACTATGTCGTTCTTTTCATTAGGCTGTCTACCCTTTGTCATGTACATTCTCTCACTGGGCTGTCTACCCTTTAAGCTGTCTTCCTCTTATAATGCCAAACTCTTCATCGGGCTGTCTACCCTCCGCCATGCCAAACTTGACATCGGGCTGTCTACCCTCAGTCAATGTATCGGGCTGTCGACCCTTCGCCATACCATACTCGATATCGGGATGTCTACCCTCAGTCAATGCATCAGGCTGTCTACCCTCCGCTGTGCCAAACTCGACATCGAGCTGTCTACCTGTTGACACCCAATTTTGTCCCTCCTTTTTCTAAAATTGGCTATAATTCAACTTAAGGGTGCAATGTGACTATTTGTGCAAAATGTGCCTTAGAAATCATGCATTTACGTGCGTTATCGTCTATTTATATATTATATACTTAAATGTGACTATATTATGTAAATTTGCATCATTTAGGCTATTTGTCAAAATGTGAATATTTGCGCAATTTAGTACATTCATAATATATCACATAATTGCATCATTTAGGCTACATGTTAAATTCATATTAATTTGTGATTATTTGTGCAAATTAGTAATTATCTGTGATTACCTATATTTAAATAATTTTACTTGAGTTTATTTAATAATTATTTGTGCATTTTATAAAATATGTATATCTATATTCTTTTTACACCTTTAAGTTAAATATTGGCCAATTTAAAAGAAAATGTCCAAATTCATTTTATTAATCTATATTTCAAAATCCCCATCAAAATTCTTTTACTTATTTACATTTATCTTTATTGACCTTTTGAATTATAATTTATCTTTTGAACCTATCCCATTTTCAATACCAAATACATTCCTTCTATTTGAAATTTGAAATTGAAAATATATTTTTTTCAAATTCCCCAAATCAGCTCAAATCATCCCTAAAATCCCTCCTTAATCCTTCCAAAATCTTGCCATAATCCTTCCCTAATCTTCTAAAACCCCTCTAATCTCTCAATAACTATTTTTGTTTCGAAAATCCTATATGTACACAACACACTATCAGCATACGGGACAGAACATGGAGACCCCACTTTACTTTTAGTCATCTTCTTCACAATAACACCAGACACAGTATCCGACATTCACAGAATTACACCTCACACCGTCTCCTTCCTCAATCAATTACAAAAACACGGAGCATACATGCAAGAACCACCATCGCTGACTCCCCTTCGTCTTCCCCCTGCTACACCAACAAAATCCTAGATACAACATAAGCCAGACCCCACTTCCCTTCTTCCCCCTCTCTTACCCACGCGAACACCATACGCACAGTCCCCCTCCAATTTCTTTCTTCAACACCCATCAACCAGATCGAAAACACATATACATACATCTATACAAAAATCAAATAGAAGCAGAGGAAATCAGAGGCGAATCGGAATTGGGGGTATCAGAATTGGGGGTACCAGAATCAGGGTGTCAGTGTAGCGGCGACGCCATGGTCCTCGTCTGAGAAATCACCGGCAGTCGCTCACCCCCTTTCCCCGCTTTAACGATCCCATCTATTTTGGATTTTGTTCGATTCGTTTGGGTTTTTGCGGATTGACCCGTTTCGGGCGTTGACATTTGTTGTGACTATATATCCGTCGTTAACCTTTATCTCACTGTATAGGTTTATTTTTGATGTTTTTGTGTCTGAGTTTAATTGACAGGAAAGGGCAATCGACGAGGTAGTAGTGATGCCACCAGTGTTCTGGGTCGGCAGTCGCCACCTTTTCTCACTAATGCGTTGGACCTCGCCAGCTGTCTCTCTTCCTCTCCGCTACTGGATTTTTGGACGATTCGCTTATGGTTTATTCGTTCCTCAACTCTGTTTTGTTTGGGTTCTGTGTTTTCTGATAACTTTGTTTGTCCAGTTGACTTGTTGCGTTTTGTTGATGGTAGTCAACCCGTCCTATGCTGATGGTTATTTTTGGGCTGATTATTCTCAATTGCTTGATCTGTTATACAAATAGCTTATGGATTGCTCCACGTTTGCTGTGATGGTTACTCATTTAATGGAATTTGGGCAGAGTTCATAATGTTGCACTACTCATTGAATTGACGGTTATTTTCTGTGACACAATGTCATAGGCCTATGAAAATATTTTTATTTGAGGCTTTACAATGAATTGACAGATGTTACACTAATCACGGCCAAGGAAAATAATTATTTATTTGAGGCTTAATTGACTAATTTTAACATGATACTACACTTGAACACCCATTTCCATGTCTCTAAACAAAACAAAAAGGCAATGATGACGTGTGTGAGCCGTTATGGAGTGGTGGGACCGGCACTTGGCATGGCAACACGGCCGGACGGCGTGTTCGCAGCCGTACCGACGTCCCTAACCTCTAGCCAATTCATACAAACCTGAGCCAACACTTTTAAAAAATCTCTTTCCCCTTTATTTTAAACTATATTTATTATTATTATTATTATTATTATTATTATTATTATTATTATTATTATTCTTATTATTATTTTTATGATCGTTATTATTATTATTATTTTATATTAACTCATTTTCATGTTTCTTGCGAGGTACATCGTGATTAAGTCACGAACGGATAATGCATTTGTAAAAGAAAAAAATTATTTATAATCATTGAATTTACTTAAATTTATTTTATTCTATTTTTATAATCCTTACTAGTTTGTTTATTTGCAAGGCACATTGAAACAAAGATTAGGAGAGAGAAGAAATGAATATTTGTTTGTTATTACTTGCCTTTAAATTTACATACTTAGTTTAATATTCAAATATTTTTATTGTCCAGTTAGTTTAATTAT
This sequence comes from Petunia x hybrida, assembly GCA_037355625.1. Classification (NCBI taxonomy): domain Eukaryota; kingdom Viridiplantae; phylum Streptophyta; class Magnoliopsida; order Solanales; family Solanaceae; genus Petunia; species Petunia x hybrida. The sequence continues at coordinate 83,313 of JBBBVM010000170.1, forward strand.
TTTCTCTAGAATCCCAATTATAAAGTCCGGCCGGTAACCACATTTGGTGGAGCTTGAGAGGTGCCTAACCCCTTCCTATGGAGTTAACTTGAACCTCTTACCTAGAATATCTGGTTCGTAGACTAAGTTTCGGAGTTAATTGTAAAATTAGCTCGAAACAAAATAGGTGCCCTAATACGTCTAGTTAAAAAATATGTTAGGTGGCGACTCCAACTCCTTACCGGTTGTTGACACCCAATTTTGTCCCTCCTTTTTCTAAAATTGGCCATAACTCAACTTAAGGGTGCAATATGACTATTTGTGCAAAATGTGCATTAGAAATCATGCATTTACGTGCGTTATCCTCTATTTGTATATTATATACTTAATTGTGGCTATATTACGTAACTTTTTGAAACGACCTCGGTCAGTCTTTTCGAAAGTTAGGACTCCGATTGGCGTGCCGATAATTTTAAAATATTTGTAATGTCCATTAGGACATGTCTGCAAAATTTGAGCTAAATCAGACCTCGTTTGGTAGGCATCGGAAGAAGATTTCAGTTTTTATTGACGATAAATATTAAAAAGAGATTTTTGAGCTCGGTTTTGGCGAATGAGCTCCGATTTGAAATCCGAAAGCGACGTTAGGTTCGTATGATTATTTGTGACTTTTGTGAACTTTCGAAAGTGAATTTCGATATTGTTCGGCTAGTTTCCGCTAAAATGCAGAAAGTTAAATAATTTGACCTTTTTCTATTTAACTTTGCATCTTGATTTTCGGGAACCCGATTTGAGATCCGCCTTAGCAAGTATGCTACATATATTTTGTATAACTGGTATGCAAAAGTTGGAATTATTTCGAATATCGCAGGGTACCATTTTAATTTTTGTCGCGAAAAGAAAACAAAAAAAAAAAAGAAAACAAAAAAAATGATGAATGGCGGTGGTCCTTAGCTTTTTTACGAGCAGAATATTTAGACGGGAAAAATCAAACATGAGAAATGAGAACAGTGAAGATGAAAAACATAGTGAGGTAGAAAAAATGCCAGAAAATGAGAAAAGAGCCGGAAAAATAGTAGAATTTTTACCCCGAAACATTCAGGTAATGATCTTAATACATTATTTGATTTTATGTCGTGTGTTTGAATATATTTTAACGGTAAAATTTGGAATATTAGACATCTTTTTAATAAGTTCAATTGATAGTTAAAGGGTCAAATGGACCCCGATAGTGAAATTGATTATATATTCGTATTCAGTGAGTTATGGGCAACATATAAATGTAATTTATTTAGGGTTTGGTTATGTGACCTTAAAGCCTGTACATAGGCCTGGCCTGCGTATTGCGTATGCGAATAGGGTATCAGGTTCCTAACCGGATTGCCCTAAGATGTGAGGAATGAAGCCTTTAGCCTAATTTGATATATTTTTCTGCTTATTGAATAGAGTGGGATCATTTGGCAATGAAACCAAAGGACAAGCGGTTATTGAGTGGATGTACTAACTTTGTAACAAGGTAAGTGTTTATATCCATTTCTTTGGAGGCCCTTGGCCTTGTGGATATTCTACCACGTGTTCCTTGCGTGTGTAGCTGCCGATAGGCGTACTCATTACGCCTTAGCTTTGAATTTACATTGTATATTATATGTTATGCCCTGTTGTTGGTATTGCATTGAGAATATGAGCATTGCACTCTAGTTTTGAGCATTGCATATACTTCCCAGTAATCGATGAGAGTCCCGAGCCGGTGAAGGGTCATCATTGCATATACTTCCCTGCAATCGATGAGCGTCCCGAGCCGATGAAGGGTCATTATTGCAAATATCTCCTGGTAGATGATGAGGGTCCCGCGCCGGAGATAGGTATCAGGCATATGTGACTGTATTGCATCGTACCACATTCATTCCATCTCACTGCACCGCATACTGACTATTTTGTGTATTGTGTTATGTTTTATGTGTGCGGTATGTATACCATGTTGTGGACATATCTCAGTTTAACTATATATTTTTGGCTCGTATCCTGGGTTGCACGCCGCAACAGTATAAATATACGGATCGGGTTGTACGCCGTAACAGTATAAATATACGAATCGCTTTGTACGCCGCAACAGTATAAATATACGGATCGGGTTGTACGCCGCAACAGTATAAATTTACGGATCGGGTTGCTCGCTGCGATAGTATGAATATATGGATCGGGTTGCACGCCGCGACAGTATGTATTTCTGATTGTGGATATGTTCGGGATACTTAAAAACCTATATATTCTGTCTACCTTATGTCCCTGGTTGGTTATGATTCCAGACGTGTTCCCAGTTATTATCTGGCTGTCTTTTTTTATAATTTAAATATGATGGATTTTGTTTACCTATTTTCTTTTCTCCATGGCTAGCTATCCTATTCTTTGAGGTGGCTAATCTGCCCCACTTATTGAGTCCTTTTGACTCACCCTTGTTTGTTGTTTGTTCTTGTCTATTTATTTCGTTTCGGCAGGTTCGCTCCAGGATTGAGTTCGCCACGTTGTTCAGAAGCGAAGACGACTTCAGCTGTCAGGGTGAGCCAGCTTGTATTTCGGATGGCCTCCAGTTTATTGTTTATTATTTCAGCTGCATTTTGCTCCCTTCAGAAGGTATTTGTCTTCTTTTGTACTCTTAGATGTCTAATCTGGATAGCCCTAAACTTAGTATGTTGGGTAGTCAGCTGTAATTTCTTTTGTACAGCTTAGAGGTATCAGTATGTCTGTATTTTTTTAAAGTCTTGTCCTTATTTATGAATTGTTATATTTATTTTCCTAATTTAATTGGTAAAGGTTCGCCCGACGGGTCTAGGGGAGGATGTCGGGTGCCCGCACGACCTAACCGGATTTCGGGTCGTGTCAATTGGTATCAGAGCCCGATTTAGAGTTTATCCAGACTAAGACAGTGTCTAGTAGAGTCTCGCTGATGTGTACGTAGACGTCTGTACTTATCTACGATAGGCTATGATGGCATTTAGGAAGTTTCACTTCCTTCATTTCTGATCGTGCGTTGGTCAAGGATTCAAAAGTATTTTCGTTAATTCGTAATTCCTTCGTGGTAATTGTGAACCCTCGTGCACCAGATCAGCAAATGGTATGAGTTCAAGTAGAAGCAGTCTAGCCTGGGGTTAGCACTGACGAAGCCCCGAGAGTTATTTATCGTGCTGACGATCAAGTTACGGATGTACGAGGTTTCGATGGGCAAGGGAGTAGGGCCTTGTGGTTCCCTTGGCTCTCTACGATGCTTTTTCAAGAATTTTGGCGACACAGATACCGCAAGAACCTATTATTCTCTAGGCAGCTTATCAGGTTGCCACAGATGGAGATGTTCGGTCTCAAGGAGCTCCTGTTCCAGTCCCTGATGTTGCCCCAGTAATTTATGTTCCAGAAGCAGCATGTGTTGTGCCTCTAGTTATTCTGGCTGGTTAGCTAGCCTGAGTAATGGCTCGGTCCGAGTGTCCGAAGAGGTTGCATTATTTTACCTAATTGAACCTCCTGATGTTCTTAAGGCATGCATTAGATAATCCCTGTGTAAGTTTTATAAAAAAATAAATGATGTTAGCATATCCTTCAGGCTCTTTATTATATCGAGCGGTATGGTGTTGATTATTCTGCTTTCCAGTTTCAGGGGGTCCAACCCTAAATTGGTGGACCGCTCTCTTATTAGCTAACTTGGTTCAGTTTTCCTTCTAGATTCGTGGAAAAGTTCCTTTCGAGTAGCGAGCGAGATGAAAACTGTTGCCAGTTTGAGTGAATTGGACAGGGTAGCCTGTCGGTTAGCCTGTTGGTGTTTCAGAATATGAGATTGAATTCTTTAGGATGGCTGGATATGCACGAGAACTAGTCCATGAGCCTCTCGAGAGATTCAAAGATTTACTGATGACCTTTCTCCTTCCCTGAGATCCCATATGGCTCGAGAGATTGAGGCCGAGATTTCAGTTGATGTTGTTGTTAATATTGCTCAGAGGTACGAGGCATACCATAAGTTAGAGCAGGAGAGCAAGAGATCCTGTGGCCCTAGTGGGCAACTATGGTACCTCATTTGGAGGTAAGAGTTCTGATTATTTTGGGAGGTCACCTTCCAGGTTATCTCTGCTTGTGTCACGTGATTCTTAGAGTGCGCCAGTAGCTCGTCAAGATCAGATTCAGTCTTTTATTTACAGCTATCAACAATCTTTCCAGCTTCCACTTTTCAGCGAAAAGGTGGTATCATTGTCATGAATCTGGTTATCCTTTGAGGAGTTTTCCCTTACTCCGACGAGTAGGCAGTCGTCTTTTCTCTTGTCATCAGGCATCTGCACAGTAGCAGGGGATTTCATTTAGATCTTAATCAACCAGAGATATGCCCTCATTCGATAGAGGTCGAGAGCGTGGTGGTAGTGGTTCTTCTAGAAGTAATTATCAGGATAGCGGCTCGGCTCAGCCGCATAGGCATTTCTAAGAACTGCCAGTCTGGCAGGATGCTGAGGCATCCGATGTAGTAGACCCAAGTATTTCTTCTTCCCTCAAATGTGAGTAAGATTTGATTCTTCCGATCGATTTGGAAATGGTGTGTCTTATCATGTTTCGATGGTAACCTTGAATATCGTTTCTATTAAGAATCGGTTGCGGTAGAGGGGTGAGCTTCTGATATGATTTATTCCTGGCATTTATGATGACCCTACTAGTTTATCTGGTTTAAATATGAGAGATTTGTGAGTGAGTATCGGTATTGTTTGCTTGGCATCTTGTTGTGCCTCATTCTGTTATAATGTCAAGTTAGGCTACCGCTCTTTGGAATTCAATGTTGGTAGGATGATAGGATTCTTATTCATCACCATCAGAAAGTGTCATTATTTCTTCCGATGTAAAATTATTAGTAAGTAATATTCGATCTACGTATGTCATCTTGGTTCAAAACGCTAGTACAGTCATGTTATTCTATGAGCTTGTCTTAGTTGTAAAAGGGTTTTCTGGTAAATTGTCAGAGTTTCCTTCTTATTGGGAGGTTAAATTGGCATGGATGTTGTTCCATATGGCTCATTTAATGTCTATTTCTTCAATTTCGATTCTTTGTTAGCTTGACTCGTAAGTAGTCTAGATCAGGTAACCAAGTAAATAAGAAGATGAGCTTTCTAAAGCTCTAATTATTTATATCCTCAGTCCGTTGCCATTTCTTCTTTGTTCGGCACTGGTGAGCTTAGGCGATCAGTAGCCTCTTGTGATGTTCTCTGTATTGAGCCAGAGTGCGTGTCAAGGTGGCCGGGTAAGCACATTGTTATTTTTCAAGGCTACTAAGGGTAATGAGAGGCGTCATTTGACCTTTGATTTGATCCATCAGGCGGTGGTGCTTATAGAAAATGTATGGAGTTGTGACTCGAGAGTTGTAGCTTTTTGGCTACTCGAGAGATTAATTTGGTAGCTCAGGTCTGAGCCGCGTTCTCTATTTAGCTAAGTCTTCCTTAATCCAGCAGGTTGTGCGAGGATGACTATTTTTATTCAACTTAGTTGTATGAGCTGAAGCTCTAAGTGGAGGAGTCTTCCTCCAATAATGAATATAAATATTAAATCTCTAAAGCGTTGTGAGAGCGTAAGCTAATTCTTAGTTTCATTAACCTATTCTATATCGAAAAGTATATCGATGAGGCGATTCATCGTCGAAATCATGTTAATCCATCAATAGTTTCGTGTATCTTTGTTTCGAAAATGTAGAACTCTCTTCTCGTGATCGAGGAAGGATCATCTTAGTCAGAATAATCCGGGCAATGGTGTTATCATCTATCCAGATATGTTTTATTCCAAGAGTTCGGTGTTCGTGTTATAATTGTGATTCTGTAATCATGAGAAAATTCTGTGGGATAGTTTATGAAGGTCGTGCAAGTTCTTTTCTTGTCAGCGTGAATCTTGCTTTAGACTTAGGCTCGTTCGAGGACGAATGAGAGTTTAAGTGGAGGAGAATGAAACGATCTCGGTCAGTCGTTTCGAAAGTTAGGACTCCGATTGGCGTGCCGATAATTTTAAAATATTTATAATATCCATTAGGACCTGTCTGTAAAATTTGAGCTAAATCAGACCTCGTTTGGCAGGCATCGGAATAAGATTTCAATTTTTATTGACGATAAATATTAAAAAGAGATTTTTGAGCTTGGTTTTGGCGAATGAGCTCCGATTCGAAATATACGGATCGGGTTGTACGCCGTAACAGTATAAATATACGGATCGGGTTGTACGCCGCAACAATATAAATATACGGATCGGGTTGTACGCCGCAACAGTATAAATATACGGATAGGGTTGCACGCTGCGATAGTATGAATATATGGATCGGGTTGCACGCCGCGACAGTATGTATTTCTGATTGTGGATATGTTTGGGATACTTAAAAACCTATATGTTCTGTCTACCTTATGTCCCTGGTTGTTTATGATTCCAGACGTGTTCCCAGTAATTATCTGGCTGTCTTTTTTTTATAATTTAAATAAGATGGATTTGGTTTACCTGTTTTCTTTTCTCCCTGGCTAGCTATCCTATTCTTTGAGGTGGCTAGTCTGCCTCACTTATTGAGTCCTTTTGACTCACCCTTGTTTGTTGTTTGTTCTTGTCTATTTATTTCGTTTCGGCAGGTTCGCTCCAGGATTGAGTTCGCCACGTTGTTCAGGAACGAAGACGACTTCAGCTGTCAGGGTGAGCCAGCTTGTATTCCAGATGGCCACCAGTTTATTGTTTATTATTTCAGCTGCATTCTGCTCCCTTCAGGAGGTATCTGTCTTCTTTTGTACTCTTAGATGTCTAATCTGGATAGCCCTAAACTTAGTATGTTGGGTAGTCAGCTGTAATTTCTTTTGTACAGCTTAGAGGTATCAGTATGTCTGTGTTTTTTTTAAGTCTTGTCCTTACTTATGAATTGTTAATTTATTTTCCTAATTTAATTGGTAAGGGTTCGCCCGACGGGTCTAGGGGAGGATGTCGGGTGCCCGCACGGCCTAACCGGATTCCGGGTCGTGACACTTTTGCATCTTTAGGCTACTTGTCAAAACTGTGACTATTTGTGAAAGTAGTACATTTATAATATTAGTGGCTATATTATATAATTACGTCATTTTGGCTACATGTCAAGTTTGTTTCAATTTGTGATTATTTATGCAAATTAGTAATTACTTGTGATTATATATATTTAAATAATTTTATTTGAGTTTATTTAATATTTATTTGTGCATTTTATAATATATGTATATCCATATTTTATTTTACAACTTTTAAGTTAAATATTGGCCAATAAAAGTGTACAAATTCCTTTTATTGTTAACTCTTTCTTATTTCAAAATTTCTACCCAAAATTTTTTATTTATTTTTATTTATTTACATTTTTACTCTGAACCTTGCCACATTTCCTAACCAAATACATCTTTTACAAAAACCATGTCCAAGTTCGTCCTCCCCTAATCTTTTTCAAATCCCTACAATCACTATCCTAACCCCTAAAATCATTCCCTAAAATCCCTCCTTAAACCTTTCCTTAATTCCCTAATCCCCTAAATCTCTCCTCTAAATTCAAAAATCCCACATTATCTCCTAATCTTTTTCCTAATTTCCCTAAAATCATTCTCCCCCCCTAATCTCTCAACAACTATCCCTATCCTTCATTACATATACATTCATCAATTATTGACCCCAGCAGATGATTTTCCAAGGCTCCAGCCGGCCCTACTCCCTTCCTTCTCTTCTACAACATTACGTACCCAGACCACTCTCCTTGGTTTTCTTCTGAGCATATACACAGGGAATACAATCATGATCCGACCCCCACAGTAATATTCTTCCTTACATACATACACTCTACAGGCAAGACCCACTTCATCCTCCTCTTTAAACCAACAGTACAAATATCAATACACATTCTTCCTCACCACCTCATACACCCACAATCCAGATCAGAAACCAATCAAATACACACACACATATGGAAACGGCAGTACAGACACACCATACGATATCACCAACCCACCATCTCCATTATTACACAGTACACCACCACAACACCACCCCATACCCACGCACCACCAGAAAACACCCAAACACTACCAGATTCCCATCACAAACACCATACAGCAGTGGTGAACACTCACCATATACGCACGCATACAAAAGTCATATACACCCATACGTGCACCTACAGTCAAAAATCCACACACCCACACAAAATTAACGGAAACATTAGCAGGGACATCGGGGTCGCAGCGACGCCACTCAGGTCGGCGTCGCTCCTGCATTTTCAGTTCATTGATGGACGATGGGCTTTGATTAATGGAGAGAAGGGGTCCTGGTTGAAGTCGATCTTTTGGTTTTGATGGGTTGACCCACCAGATTATCGCCTTGACCCATTGGAAACTTTCTCTTTGCCAGACATCACTGTTTCCCCGATTTCTTATGCTATTATTGACTGGTTCTTTCCATTCGATTTGCTATGTTTCCCCATTTACTGTTGTTATGAGCTTTTTTGTAGGTTGTTGCAAGGCCTTGTTTCTTGTTTAGCCGATGGGGGAAACGTTTGGTCCTCGATTGATCCCTGTCTGATCTTCGTTGTTTTGGCTGAGCCCTTTTGCTGTGTTAGATTCTGCTCAATCGTGTCCTAACTGATAAATTGCCCATGTTTTGATTGAGTTCATTATGGAATGACTAAGTTAATTTGGTCTTCTGATAAGTTCATTGCACTACTAATTATTTTCGAGTTTTTTTGCAGTTCCAGATATTCACTATGCTGACAAAGCCTATGAAAATATTTTTATTTGAGGCTTTCAATGAATTGACGGATATTACACTAATCACGGCCAAGGAAAATAATTGTTTATTTGAGACCTGCTGATTTGAACGGATAAACAATCCAATTCCCACGTCCCTAAAACAAAAAGGCTATGATGACGTGTATAAGCCGTGATTACAAACGAGCCGGTGATGGAGTGATGAGACCGGTACTTGGCATGGCAACACGACCGGCCGGCGTGTTCGCAGCCGTATCGACGTCCCTAACCTCCACCCCATTCATACACGCCTGAGCCGGCACTTTTTACAAAATCCCTTTCCCCTTTTATTTTATCTTATTATTATTATATTTTTACCTTATTATTATTATTATTATTTATTATCATTATTATTTTTATTAATACTAATCTCATTTTCTCTATATTTTGTGCGAGGTAAAATTCGATGCGAGATGAGGAAAAAAGACGGCTAGAAGAAAATCTTTCTACTTACATTACTTTTAATTATTATTATCATTATTACGCCCAACATCAGGAGGCAACTCAGAGACCGTAGTTCGGCCAAAAATACCCCAAAACCCCTATTTCCCCTTCAATCATTTCGCCTTCCAGTCGTGACATAATTGGCTACTTCGTCAACTATTTTTGCCCGAAGACTCTTTCATCATCCCCGTGCAAAGAGCGGCAGTTGTTGACACCCAATTTTATCCCTCCTTTTTCTAAAATTGGCCATAACTCAACTTAAGGATGCAATATGACTATTTTTGCAAAATGTGAATTAGAAATCATGCATTTACCTGCGTTATCCTCTATTTATATATTATATACTTAATTGTAGCTATATTATGTAACTTTTGCATCATTTAGGATACTTGTCAAAACTGTGACTATTTGTGAAATTAGTACATTTATAATATTAGTGGCTATATTATATAATTACGTCATTTAGGCTACATGTCAAGTTTGTTTCAATTTGTGATTATTTGTGCAAATTAGTAATTACTTGTGATTATATATATTTAAATAATTTTATTTGAGTTTATTTAATATTTATTTGGGCATTTTATAATATATGTATATCCATATTTTATTTTACAACTTTAAGTTAAATATTGGCCAATAAAAGTGTACAAATTCCTTTTATTGTTAACTCTTCCTTATTTCAAAATTTCTACCCAAAATTTTTTATTTATTTACATTTTTACTCTGAACCTTGCCACATTACCTAACCAATACATCTTTTACAAAAACCATGTCCAAGTTCGTCCTCCCCTAATCTTTTTCAAATCCCTACAATCACTATCCTAACTATGGGTGTCAAACGGGTATACGGGTCCGGGTTCGGGTTTTAAAATTGTAACCCCACAGGTTCCGGGTACGGGTTTAAATTACGGGTTTTTAACGGATACGGGTTTCGGCTAGAAAAAAAAAACCCGTGCGGGTTCGGGTCTTAGCGGGTAGGGGTACGGGTCGGGTCTTAACAAATCAGGTTTGGCTACGGGTTATAATTTTATTTTTTAATAATATTATTTTAAATACTTAAAATAAATTAAAAAAAGATCAATAGGAAAAACTCAAAGAGTTACTTTATTTAAGATACTTGAACTATTAAAGTCTTAAATATTAAACTTCCAAATTTAAAAGTGCAACATCAAAACTTAATGAAAATTCAAATTACAAATTTAAATATGCCTAATTCTTTGTGTAATTTCTTCCATGTCATTTCCATCATGCTCCGGTGTAGGTGCCATTGATGGTGCTTGATCACTTAACAAAATTTTTCAAGGTTATCATCTTGTTCTAGTGAGTCTTCAATTCCTTGATTTCTGAGGTATATATCGAAATTAATAGTTGAAGTTCTATACCATATTAGAGTAATATATATTCAAACTTCAAAGTGTTGATTTATTAAGGAATATAAAGTTTTTTTTAATTAAATAAATAATTTGTTTCTCTTGAACATATTTCACTACTAACAATATGGACACAAAACAAATTAAACCATGAGTGGAAAACTTGTGTATACATTTCTCTCCACGTACAAGTTTTATTACTCAATTTATTTTAACGGGTATGGGTACGGGTATATCCATTAATACCCCATAATTTTGACGGGTCTTAACGGATACGGGTATTTGTTAAGAAAAAAAAAACCCGTCCGGGTAGGGGTATTTTAGGGGGTCTACGGGTTCGGGTCCGGGTTTTTGCGGGTCCGGATGGGGTCGGATTTTAATGAGTCCGGGTCCGGGTTTTGACGGGTAGACCCCTACCCGTTTGACACCCATAATCCTAACCCCTAAAATCCCTCCTTAAACCTTTCCTTAATTCCCTAATCCCCTAAATCTCTCCTCTAAATTCAAAAATCCCACATTATCTCCTAATCTTTTTCCTAATTTCCCTAAAATCATTCCACCAATCTTCTAAAATCCCCCTAATCTCTCAACAACTATCCCTATCCTTCATTACATATACATTCATCAATTATTGACCCCAACAGATGATTTTCCACGGCTCCAGCCGGCCCCACTCCCTTCCTTCTCTTCTACAACATTACGTACACAGACCACTCTCCTTGGTTTTCTTCTGAGCATATACACAGGGAATACAATCATCATCCGACCCCCACAGTAATCTTCTTCCTTATATACATACACTCTACAGACAAGACCCACTTCATCCTCCTCTTCAAACCAACAGTACCAACATCAATACACATTCTTCCTCACCACCTCATACACCCACAATCCAGATCAGAAACCGATCAAATACACACACACATATGGAAACGGCAGTACAGACACACCATACGATATCACCAACCCACCATCTCCATTATTACACAGTACACCACCACAACACCACCCCATACCCACGCACCACCAGAAAACACCCAAACACTACCAGATTCCCAACACAAACACCATACAGCAGTGGTGAACACTCACCATATACGCACGCATACAAAAGTCATATACACCCATACGCGCACCTACAGTCAAAAATCCACACACCCACACAAAATTAATGGAAATATTAGAAGGGACATCGGGGTCGCAGCGACGCCACTCCGGTCGGCGTCGCTCCTCCGTTTTCAGTTCATTGATCGACGATGGGCTTTGATTAATGGAGAGAAGGGGTCCTGGTTGAAGTCGATCTTTTGGTTTTGATGGGTTGACCCACCAGATTATTGTGTTGACCCGTTGGAAACTTTCTCTTTGCCAGACATCACTGTTTCCCTGATTTCTTGTGCTATTATTGACTGGTTCTTCCCGTTCGATTTGCTATGTTTCCCCCTTTACTGTTGTTATGAGCTTTTTTGCAGGTTGTTGCAAGGCCTTGTTTCTTGTTTAGGCCGCTGGTAAATCGAAGCCGATGGGGGAAACGTTTGGTCCTCGATTGATCCCTGTCTGATCTTCGTTGTTTTGGCTGAGCCCTTTTGTTGTTTTAGATTCTGCTCAATCGTGTCCTCACTGATAAATTGCCCATGTTTTGATTGAGTTCATTATGGAATGACTAAGTTAATTTGGTCTTCTGATAAGTTCATTGCACTACTAATTATTTTCGAGTTTTTTTGCAGTTCCAGATATTCACTATGCTGACAAAGCCTATGAAAATATTTTTATTTGAGGCTTTCAATGAATTGACGGATATTACACTAATCACGGCCAAGGAAAATAATTGTTTATTTGAGACCTGCTGATTTGAACGGATAAACAATCCCATTCCCACGACCCTAAAACAAAAAGGCTATGATGACGTGTATAAGCCGTGATTACACACGAGCCGGTGATGGAGTGATGAGACCGGTACTTGGCATGGCAACACGACCGTCCGGCGTGTTCGCAGCCGTATCGACGTCCCTAACCTCCACTCAATTCATACACACCTGAGCCGACACTTTTTACAAAATCCATTTCCCCTTTAATTTTATCTAGTTATTATTATATTTTTACCTTATTATTATTATTATTATTATTATTATTATTATTATTATTATTATTATTATTATTATTATTATTATTATTATTTATTATCATTATTATTTTTATTAATACTAATCTCATTTTCTCTATATTTTGTGCGAGGTAAAATTGGATGCGAGATGAGGAAGAAAGACCGCTAGAAGAAAATCTTTTTACTTACATTACTTTTCATTATTATTACAATTATTATTATTATTATTATTATTATTTACTAATCTTATTATTATCATTATTACTTTCATTATTAATAATATTATTATTCACTAACTCCTTTTCATTTTTATTGCGAGGGTACCTTTGGGAAAAGTCGATTAGTGAATTTAAATATTTTTCATCATTATATGCACATAAATGATTATTTAATTATTCTCCTATTTGTAGCTAGTTATTTATTCTTTTATAATTCTTAGAATCCCAATTATTTAGTCCGACCGGTAACCACATTTGTGGAGCTTGAGAGGTACCTAACCCCTTCCTTTCGAGTTAACTTGAACCTCTTACCTGAATCTCTGACTCGTAGACCAGCCTGAAGTTAATTATTTAAATGGAATTAGAAAATAATAGGTGACCTAATATGCCTAGGAAATTTATTAGGTGGCGACTCCAACATCTAACTCAAAAGAGTTCGCCCAGTCAAATCCGAAACCCGACTCGCCTCGAGCTGAGTCCAAAATGGGGTACGACAGAATGGCGACTCCGCTGGAAATATCAAGGTTCAAACCATAACGGACTTTAAATTGGGATTCTTTACTTACTTTATTTTCTTATCATTTATTTCGATACTAACTTTTTTCTTCTTTTTCTTTTGCAGGTTTAAGATTTATTTTTTTATGTGTTTTATTCTCGAATTGTGTGATTATTATTTGTTCATGTCACTCACGCTTCCCCCACCCCTAGGAAACGACACTTTACACACACACGGCGATTACGTGGATCCCACGGTCGCTTCACCACAAAAAAAACTTTAAGGAGGATATTTTGGAATATAGTTGGTCCGTGGTACAACCAACGATTTCAAATGGTCCCACTCCTTGGCCGTCCGCCTTGGGAAATCGTGTCTAGAATTACCCAACTCTTAGTGGAGACTCTTGTCTAGGAACCATGCATCATGTCATGACTAGGAGATTTTGACTTCGGCTCATATCTAAGTCTATTAGTTCACCATATTTGAACGAACCAAACGGGTCTCCGACCCTAAGGGACATTTAAATATGTTATGTGTGCATTTATTTAAGGTTGAACGTGTCTAATATGACCACTTGTTCACATAAAAGTGGGTTCTCATAACAAAATCAATTATTTTTATATTTATACAAATAAAATCAATTATAAAATTATTTTTTGGGTTATGAACGAAATTAATTTCTCTACTTTCATGAAAACAAATCATAGATTTTAAATTAATTTCTTCTACTTTTAATGTTCAAGATCAATTATTATTCCTATTTATCTAAAACAAAAATGTTATTTCTACATTTATTAAATTAATTATTTTATAAAATTATTTTATGATAATTTTGGGTTATGAGAACAATTGGGATCATACAAAATACTCGTTCAATTTTGAATACCATAATCAAATTAGGAAGGCTTAACATCCTTGGTATGTTAAAGTCCATTAAGCCAACCTCGTCCAAAAGCATCATCATATGACGCCTATCATGCATATTATGTGTATTTATCTGCTTTGCATATGAAATTGTTATTTCAAACTTGTTGTTTCATGTGTTAGTTTTACTCCCACCCCCGAGGTTGACTTGTGCAATTATTTCAAAACTTGTGCATTTTTTAACTTGTGCATATCATGCATACTTTCCGCCACTCCTGGAAACTTTCTAAATCGTGCGTCGAAAATACGGTGATTACAACCACCTCTTCCCTCACATAAAAATTCTTTTAGAGGGAACGACTTGGAATCTATTTGATCCGAGACGTTCCCGCTCCTGAGTCGTCCGCTTGGGAGAATAATAAAATCTCGATCTAGCTAACTCCATTCCTCAGTAGCGGCTAGAAATCATGCATCATGGCATATTATCAGTCGACTTGTTCTCAAGTCCGATAGCCAACTTGTTCAAACAATCCGAACGGGTTTTTAACCCAAAGAGCGTTGAACACGATCTATTTGCATTTACTTAAAATATTGAACGTGCAAAATACGGACCGTTTATTGGCATTGTTCTGCATTCAGTGCTATTCAAAAGGCACAAGGGTTACCCAATGGGTGTTAAAAGCCCAAATTGAATCAGAAGATGATTGTTTATCCGTAAACAGTTGGTATTATTCTGTATTCAATGTCATTCAAAGGCACAGAGGTTACTCAAGAGGCGTCAAAAGCCCGAATTGAATCAGAAATGATTGCTTAAACAATCAGAGGTACACTATATTCAATGCTATTCAAAGGTACAAAGGTTACCCAAGAGGCGTCAAAAGCCCGAATTGAATCAGAAATGATTGCTTAAACAATCAAAGTTATTCTATATTCAATGCCATTCAAAGGCACGAAGGTAACCTAAGAGGCGTTAAAAGCCCACATTGAATCAGACACGACTGTTTAATCCTTAACGATTGGAATCATTCTGTATGCAATGCTATTCAAAGGCTTAAAAGGTAATCGAAAAGGCATTAAAAGTCCATTTCGAAGCAGAAATAACTGTTCGATAGACGGGATGACACAGAACCCACGTTTATCCTTTAAGCATTATATAAAGACTTGACATCCTTGGCATGTCACAAGTCCATTAGCAATTTTCTTCTAAAGTGTCTAAAGGGTTCTCAACTCACAACGACACATCTCTTCACATCCGCTATTGCATTGTTTTCAAAAGCTTGTGCCGCACGTTGATTATTTTGCTCACAATAAAGAAAATCGTAGGCATTCTTCTTTCCCTCTTTTTCACCATTTCCAAAAGATCATGGCCACTAGAACATTTGACATGGTTATTGAAACCCCTCAGTTGCTTAGAGATTGGTGGGGAAACCTAAGCATAGATCAACAGGACCAAGCCAAAATGGTGTTGGGGAATATGATTTCACTAATGGAGCACACTGCAGTGGAAGGGATGATAGAAGCAGCAGTACACTATTGGGATGCAGAACGACCAGTCTTTCACTTTGGGAGAGTAGAGTTGACACCACTACTGGAGGAAATAGGCGGGTTAACTCAATTGTCATTTGAAAGTGAAGAAGTCTTGATGCCTAAGAACACTACAGCTGAGGAGTTCTTCAAAATGGTAGGGTTTAAGCCCGAATTATGCACAGAAAGTATACGGCAGTCGGGAATTTCTCTAACTTCCCTTTACATCAAATTTGGGTAAAGAGAAGCATTTCAAGAATCTGAAGGCTATTTCAACATTGACCAGGCAGATTGGCAAGAACGAAGGGTACTTGCTTTTGTCACCAGATTTTTAGGGACTGTCGTCTTTCCACAGCACAAAGGACGAGTTGATGTTGTATGGTCTCAATTGTTGATGCCTTACTCAAAGACACTAACAAGAACTACACTTTAGTACCGATGATTGTTCCAGAGATGTACCGAGCTTTAGAAAGATACAAGAAGGGCGCTAGTTTCTTCGAAGGCTGCAATTTGCTGTTACAAATTTGGCTAAGGGAACATTTGCAAAAGATGGATAGCACAGAGCAAGCTTTCCATTCCATACCAAGAGAAAACCGCATCTTGACTCATACCACCCGCATGGACAACGCTCTCGAGAAATGGGACCAACCAACAACTGCCAATGGTTGGCACCACGTGCTTTATCAACTGACACCTGAAAACATTCAATGGATGTTTGATTACTTTCCCAGCACAACAGTAATCACACGATCCGAAAAAGACTCATTTCTCATCTTAGTGGGCTTTAGAGGAGTTTATCCATGCACTCCTTTAAGGACACTTAGACAAGCAGGGAGGAAGCAGACTGTACCCCAAATTGCGGACATCAGAAGTTTCAAAGAAAATATTCTCGGAGGAGTGATCCCATTTAAAGACAAGATAATAGAACTTTGGAAAGAGAGACAACGAATGGGAACCGAGACTATTCGACGAGACAGGTTTGATGCTGGCTATGATGAAGACTATCCAGACTGGCTTAGGAGAGACATAGCAAAGGCAATTCAACCAAGTGCAACAGCGAAAAGGAAAAGGAATGCTGATGAGTTAAAATCTGAGTACAAAAGGTTACGCAGACAACTGGCAAGGGCATAGGGAAAAATAGCAAAGAAGCAAGGTTTGATCGAAGCAAAGAATGAAGAAAAAAGCAAATGGCGCAGTAAGGCAGAACTCCTAACAAAACGCATAAAGTCTATCGGCGTATGGGCTGGCGAGGGGATGAACTCTGTGGCAAACAAAGGAATAGAGGAGAAAGGAAAAAAGGCTTTGGAAATGTTGAAGAACTTCACATTAGACATATCCCGGCTCTTAACTGATGCAGACAATATCATCTTCCAAGGATACTCATCAGATGCAGGCTTGCCCAAGGAAGACTCGACCGAGGAAGAAGAAGAAGAATCTTCTGCGGAAGGATCAGCATAAAAGATGTTCACCTGGCCATGATCCAACCCTCTAGCAATGTTTTCTTTCTCTTACACTGTTTCAATATCAGCCAATGTAACAAAAGTCCAATAAATGTAATATTATCTTTAGACATCGCATTTTGTTAGCAAGTGAAATGATACATGTGGCACAAAGCGCTTTTCAAACCATCTTGCGTAAAACGGTCTTTCGCATTGTAGGATGCATTTCTTATTTGATATGTGTGTGCATTGCATGAATTTATCTGTTGCTCTGGGTCTCTAAACGAATTCTTTCTCCAAACCCAAATGGCCTATCGAGGCACCTCCTCTCCCTACTCCATGATCAAATCTTGGTATCTAAAATCTTTCGCATGTCCAAACTGTCTTTAATTCATTCAAGAGTCTGTTGCCAAAAGGTTGGCTCGAGTTGAATACCAAGGCAAAGGACATGGTTAAGCGAGTGCACTTGTCAGGGATTTTCCGAACTAAGGAGTTCTTCACAGCAATTCCTACTAGCCCTCATATCTCTGCATTACCTCCACTGCACTACAAACTACCAATAAGGCTAGCCAGCCCGAAATACGAGCCTTTTCAAAAAGAGAAAGATGAAGTCTCTTTTGTCGCGACCATTCATGACTCTACCTTCAACTACTATTATCAAACAACGCCACCATTTTATCCCTACCCTTATATACCACCTAAATATCCCACTCAATCCACTCGACATATATTCCACATCCCAGCACCAAATCATCCGCCATACCAGCAAACATTCAAGCCAACTGCCGAAATACCCCATCATATTTTCCTAGGCCTCGCCCTGATGTAAACCAAAGACCAAAAAGAAACTACACTCCACTAGCCGAATCCCATATTCAATTGTTCAAGAGATTGGAAACTGCCTGGCTTATTGTCCCAAGTACCTCCATTGTTCCAACAAGCATTATGAACATGGAGAGAAAAACTGACAAAGCAAGGAAAATGTTGGTCAAACTCAAAGACACACATGGTTCACCTTAAAACCTTTTGACACCAACATCCGAGGATTATTTTGTTGCACCTGTCTACACAGTCACACCACTTGCAATACATGACTGTGACCCAAAGCACTTTCCAACTCGCTCCAAGCATTCAAAGGGCCAGTGAAAGATAATATTGGAAAGACAGAGGTGTAGCAAATACTTGTGCACAACAACCAAAAACAAGCAAACCAATTCAAAAAGGAGAGGCAGAGACATAATGACAAAGCCATCATTATATGACAAACCTAGAGACCCCTGGAGTATTTGGGAGTATATCCTTACACACTAGCAAAGAAAAACAAGGCGATGAAGTGATTCGAGACACTTACCATAGGAAGGGTTGAGTTGATATAAAGGCACAGGCGAATAGACTTCTTGGAGAAATTATGGTCGAAAGCTTATTGGAGCGATATGAATTCTCATAACAACGACCGCAATAAGACGTGACAATCTTAGAATGAACATGACGCGTAGCCAACCTACATCGAGTTCAGCAGCTCAGCAATAAGATATCACCCAACATGGGAAAGTGGTGCAAGGACTGTGTTGCAGCAATTGGTTGACAAGTATGAGAGGCACTGAGTATCTCTTCGAGGACACATAGCCATCATGACAAGACAAATTTGCAAAGAAGAATGACAAATGCACTCAAAGCCAACATCCCTTTTCTATTACACAACACAATCTATTCCTTACACAACATCTTTACCACCTTTCATTGACATTCAACTCCTCCCCTTCCGCTTAAACAAGTGTCGGTCGTTTGGCCAAAATCCTTGCCTTGACTGCTACATAAGGAACTTAGGCAATATCTTGTGATGTCCATACGATCTATCACAACCTCCAAATTCAAGCGCTAATCCGTCATCCATGGTCTGGGCATTCTCTTAAGCTCATGTGTCATTTTTGCTTCAAGTCTTTACTAATATGCCCACACATTTTTGAGCATTTCACCACTTTGTTAAGGTTGCCTTGCACTTGAACACTAAAATCGGTCAAGAATCTGCATTTGAAAAATCCGAAACAGCAAACCAAGCTGAAAACATTTTCTCCTACCACAAAGTCCTTTGAACTATCAACATATGACACCAAAAGTGTTCAGACAATCCCAATACCGCGCAACATGCATTATACTCACACGAGAGTCACAACCAAGAAGTCCAAATCACTATACGACTGAGCTCACAACCTCACATTGCACCCAAACTTACACAATAAACAATCTTCTCTTCGTCAAGACTTCCAATCACAACCTTATCAGGCTCAACCCAATCAAGGACATACAAAAAAAACAAAACCTCACGCCTTTGTTCCTTTAGCTCAATCAAATGACATTACAACCAACAAACAAACTACTCCCTGGATACCCATTCCTAAATTCGATCCAACAAGATCTACACTCATCACTCAAACATTCCCATACTATGACATCGCAAGACATCCAACACTGAAACATAAAGTTCAAAGTCTGATTGACCCAAAGCAAAACAGTGGTACAACAAAAATCAACAAAAGGAAACTCTAATTCCCAAACCACAAACACACTTTCTACAAAGGCTATGCATCAAAGTTAGCTCTATTACTTTCGAAAGCACAACCTAAGACAAATACAATTCTGGGCAATCTCCAAATCCAGCAAAATCCAAATATCAAATCCCAGCCTGAGTATGCAAGATATCCGCATACTCATAGTCATCAATACATCCAATCGTCACACTAAAGGGGAAACGCAAATTTTAGCCAATACATTGGTGTTCAGTGCAATGTAACCACCTTTTCTCGGTGATCTGTCATAAGCAATAAACTGGGGCAGAATTTTTGAGGATACCCTCAAAAATTTCAAAAGACGCAAACTTGACATTGGGGCAGAAATTTTTAAGGTCCCCTAAAAAATTTCAAGAAAAGTTCTTACAACAGCAACATGATAGCCTCCTTAGCACATCGCATGGCATAATAATAGCATTTTACTTGTTGCACTTTACTCTACTCTTGATGCATCGACTGAGGGTACACAGCTCGATGTCGAATTTTATCATTTAAATTAGCTAAGGGCATACAGCCCGAGGCGTCGGTTGAGGGTACACAGCCCGATATCGATTTGCATTTTAAATTAGCTGAGGGTACACAGCCCGAAGCGTCGATTGAGAGTACACAGCCCGATATCAATTTGTCATTTACATTAGCTGAGGGTACACAGCCCGAAGCGTCGATTGAGGGTACACAGCCCGATATCGTTTTTCATTTTAAATTAGCTGAGGGTACACAGCCCGAAGCGTCGATTGAGGGTACACAGCCCGATATCGATTTGTCATTTACATTAGCTGAGAGTACACAGCCCGAAGCATCGATTGAGGCAACACAGCCCGAAGCATCGATTGAGGGTACACAGCCCGATATCGATTTGTCACTTACATTAGCTGAGGGTACACAGCCCGAAGCGTTGATTGAGGGTACACAGCCCGATATCGATTTGTCACTTACATTAGCTGAGGGTACACAGCCCGAAGCGTCGATTGAGGGTACACAGCCCGATATCGATTTGTCATTTACATTAGCTGAGGGTACACAGCCCGAAGCGTCGATTGAAGGTACACAGCCCAATATCGATTTGTCATTTACATTAGCTGAGGGTACACAGCCCGAAGCGTCGACTGAGGGTACACAGCCCAATGTCGTCTTGCATTTACATTAGCTGAGGGTACACAGCTCGAAGCGTCGGTCGAGAGTACACAGCCCGATATCGATTCGCATTTTAATTTTGCCGAGGGCACACAACCCGAAGTACCGACGGAGGGTACACAGCTCGATGTCGAACCTAACACCGCGAAGGATACACAGCCCGATGCAAATTTTGACATTGTAACAGGAAGACAGCCTGGAGGGCAGACAGCCCGTTGAAAGGACAACATGACAAGGGTGTGCAACCAAAATGATAGAATGATAGGAAACCCTGTATGGAAAGATACACAGCTCAATACAAAAGAGTATACAGCCTGACGTGACAAGCACACATTTAGAGGACGAAAAGCAATGGACATACAATCCGGCATCACACTGGCAAGATGATCCAACAACGGTTCACTACGACAAAGCAACTACCTCCTGACGAGAAGCACTTAGCAAATGGATATCCCCCAGAGGAGACGCGCACATTCCCTAGCACTGAGCACCTGAAAGCAGACCCAAAATCACTACCAAACGCACAACCGCAAAACCTCAAATACATACCCAAGCATCATTCCAAAAAGCCTAATCCTACAGATGATGCTTTGCTGCATCCGCGAGCTACCTATTTTGCCAAGTTCCAAAGCACCAAAGCAACAGTTCCGTACTCATACCAATGGTCTACCCAACCTTCCCTTGCCGATTAGGTACCAGTTCCATATTCCTTCCTAATCGTGCCTATCTATTTGAATCGTGCATATTCATCGTGCTTTACTCCTCAATATTCCTCAGTTCGTTCAAGAAAATGATGAGGTAAAGATGACTTCTCTATCGAATTATAGTGGAAAATGTGCCCATGTAAACCCCTCTTTATGGGTGTATCGTGCACCACATCTTCATAACTAGGACGTTTGCAAGCCTATTTCACCACACTCGATCTATCGATGTTATCTCGACTTCGACAACATCTCTAACCTACCTGCAAAATACCTATTCTGTCGAGTTCTGACATGCCCAAAAGCCGATCATTTCATGCCCTCGCAAGTAATCTGCCTAATCCTTCATTGCAAATTAGGATGTCATTCCGCACTCCCTATTCGGCCCATTCAAGCCTATCTGCGTTAATCGTGCGTGTTTTCATGCCTAATCGTGCCCATCTATTTGAGTCGTGCGCATTTATAAAACTCGCTCCTTAAATCTCTCCCAGCTCAGTCAAGGCAATATCGAGGGAAATATTACTCATTTATTGAGATGAAGTGGAAACTATGTACCTATAAACTCCTCTTTATGGGTGTGTATAACTAGGACGATTATAAGTCTCTTTTCCCACGCTCGATCTGTTGAGGTTATCTCACCTTGGCTAGTGCCTTTACTTCATTCTTCATTTATCTCGCCAAAAGGCAAAGCACACATGAACCTAAACTTTACATACTTGGATAAGTTTAGTCTTTACATCCAAAATCGTGCGTCATAAACATCTCACACAGGCAACATGCCATTCTAGAACTATACACGGCCTGATTCTCGTGAATATGTAGGTGTCGCTCCAAACGCACATGCAAGTATACGCGGTCGATCAATTAATAAAGTGATAAGAAAGTATCGTTCCCACGAGGACTATTGATTAACTATTAACTAGACAAACTTTAATTCAAATATTGTTCAAGAGAGTTTAACCAGATTTCAAGTGTGTTTAATTAACTAATTAACTAAAAGTAATTGAAGTAAATGGAATGCAAGATAATTCATGAGTTTTAGATATCAGTGAGAGGACATATTCCAGGATTATGGGACGATCACCAATCCAGTTGCACTCATCCGCTAATTGAATTAACTTTATTCATCTAAGTTGCTAATCATAGGGTTGATTATACTCACAGAGCTCTTTCGATACCCTGCTCGCCTATTCAAGCCAACCTAATGCCTATATGTCTATGGAATTAGAATTAACAAGAATGCATGTGCTTCTCCTGTATACTGATTAAGCGTGACTGTTAGGTATATTTCTATCCTAACCGCAAAACCATTCCCCAATGCCCGGGTTCAAGAACACACTTTATTTAATTCTATTGCAACCTACGACTCCCACTTTCGAGTTCAACCTTAGGTTCATGGATAGTACTTAACAACTCGCCAGGAAATTAAGTAATTCAGAGCAGAATTAAATAAACAACCCAATCTGATAAATTTAATAGAATTCAACCAACTTTACAGTACAACTTTCATGGTTAACCCATAACCCTAGAATAATAGAGTTTAGCTACTCATAGACAAGTTAGCTTTCTCACAAAATAATCTAGAATTCATGAAACAATAAAGAGGAAAGAAGAATTACAACTCAATTGATGAATCTTGGTTCTCTAGCCTCTACTATGGTTCTTGCCTCCAAAAATACGTAATAATCCTCAGAAAAAACGTTCCAAGGGTTTAATAGAATACAATAAGTGGAAAACGTTTTTGGCCTCTCCCAAGTCGTCTAGGACAATTTTCCAGCGCAAACACTGGCTCATGCCTCGCGCCACCCGCTGTTTGCACTGTTGCTCCTTTGTTTTCTTTAATTCTTGCTCTTCCCAGGCGAAAAACTGATCCATGCGAAGCATGGATGGCTGTATGCGATGCCACTTCCTTGTTTTTTTCCCAATTAAGCTCTAGTTTCCTTCATTTCATTCCTATAATATTCAAACACCTCAAGTTAGCAATGTATCTCAATTTGATCATTGTTGGGCACAAAATACACTGAAAATAACTCAAAAGCTATAAAGAATTGACGCCGAGACATAAGATGTACGCCCAACATCAACACCCCACACTTAAAATTTGTTCGACCCCAAACAAACAAACCCAACACACTTATACTCAAGAGATCTCAACTACCCAACTCAAGAACTTTAAGGAAGTGCATCTATGAAATAGGTTGATACCAGCAATTAGCCACTGGACATACAAGCACACAACTCCCCATATCTTCACACCACACATTTAGAAAATAAGGATTATCAAAGCAGTCAAGTAGCAACAACTAAGTCTCAAGAAACGACTCTTCACACCAACTTACTCACGACATGCCCACTCGCTAAATATTAGGGCCTAATAAAAGCTCCAACCTCTCATAATCCATGTGCCCTGACCAATCAAAGTCTAGTCCCAATCACACAAAAATATATCAACTGAATTATAAGGGACTTTCAAGACAGGAAGAATTCTCTCACACTAAAAAAAAAAGAATCTCAAGTGCCACACAATGGTACCATAAGCTTGCCCGTGGTGTAGGACTCCACTAATGTAAGCTCGCTCCTATTCGGGATTAACTAGGACTTTAAAGGTTGTGTTTAAAATAGTGGCTACCTCCCTAAGCACTTTAATACATCACTTCAACTTTTTATAGCTCAACTCTTCACAAAAACAACCGAGCTACTATCCAAACATCAAATCAAACACTTCCCTCCCTGTAAGTATTTTTTTAATCAATGTGCACAACACTAGCAAGGATTGAGAATTTTTCTCTTTTGCTTTCTTTTCATTTTTCACTTTTCATTTTTTTTCTCAAATTTTTTTTTCTTTTCTTTTTCCCCTTTTTTTATCAACATTTGTCAATTCTTTCTCAACCTTACCAATGTACTTTTCCTCAAAATACCATCATAATATTTTTTTTTCTCATTGACTCCACTCAAAAGCCACCAATTTCCACCAACCACAACTCCACTAACAAAAATATTTTTCAATTAAAGTGCTCTAAGGAGTAAAGGTTCAAAAAGAGGGTAATTAAGAACAAAAGGAATAGGCTTGTAATGTGGGTGTCAACAGAAAGGCTAATAAGCTCAAACAGGGTTACAAGAGATATATATGAACTGGTAGGCTAATCAAGGCTGCAAAAGAAACGTTTATCAAAGAAAGCTTGTATCATCTCCCGACTAGAGCAAACCTAGGATTTCGCTTTGAACACACGCGGGGCAAGTTCTAGACCAATAATGCAAGCACGAGAAGAAATAAAAGCACCTCACCACTCATGGCACATGAATTACTCAAGGCAGAACAATTCCAACACCTAACAAAAACAAGCGAGACAAGTCATGCTATTCGGTCACCACTCAGAGTCAGAAACCTGAGCCAAAGAGTCACTAACAAGACTGACTAGCAATCCAATATATAACTCACACAAAAAATATTTAGGGAAGTTCAACTCGCATGTAAAGAACTAAATATGACACTATCAAACAATTCACAGAGAGAGCACAAGTCCTTCACCACTTATCTACTCCTATTTCCTAATTTTCTTTGTATTTTTGAATATCTATTTTTTTCATTTAAAAACACCCGGTTCAAAATAAAAGGCATCCTCGGGAAAGAACCGTGGCTTGAAGAAAATCCAAGGATTATGCCACTAATCTAAAAAAAAATTAAACGCAGTAAATATATATATATATATATATATATATATATATATATACACACACACAAATACAAGTCATGATACCCCACCCCGCACTTAAAATAGTGCATGGTCCCCACTGCACAAATACAAAAATAAAAATAAGAGTGGGTATCAAGAAAGCTCCCTCAAACTGCAGAGTCTGGAGGTGCTGCAGACCTGTCTGAATCCGCGGTCTGAGCAGTGGAGGGATCTAACAATGTAGTGCCAGCTGCGTCCATCGCATCAATCAGCAACCCCTCCACAGTAGTGATGCCAGGAGCTGACTCCACAGCAATGCCATCAGTAGCACTCAACTTTACAACCTCCTGTGTAGGCTCAATCTCAGTCCTATCTGTTGGTTACCTTGGTGGTTGGCTTCCGGCTCCACCTCCACTGCTCTTAGATGTTTGCCGTGCGTCGACCATTTTACAATTAATTACCTGCACAAAAACAATGTACAATTAATCCCTGGATTGCAACCAAGTCTTATTAAGATAGCAAAATAACTAGTTCTTTTCACGCTTTGGTTGTAGCTCACTCTGTGCGCATGCACCCCACACTTAAGCTCAAATGTATTACACAGTTAAATAATCGAAGCTCATTTTGCACTCATTATGTCAATTGCAAGGTACTCAGACTTCCCTCACGCGCACCTCTACGTTTCAAAAAATTCTCAAGTTTAGAAAAAATCACTAAAATGTACAAATGGAGTTCAAACACCCCGCACTTATGCGCTTCTTCATCCCAAAAACATGGAGAAATATTATCTTAAGCAAAAACTTAAGGGCAGCCCGTGAACTACACAACGGGGCAGCGGCTCGCTTAATTAATGCGCAAAACGACAATCGTCGTGTGTGAGCGACGTGCAATGAGTGTTGTTCAAGTTAGAGCACTTTAAACTCAGCCCCAAGCCCTAATTTTAACAAATTTATGTTCACTTATACCCCCTAATTGATTCGGCTACTCAGACTTCGCCAAATACTTCAAATTTTTCATCGGGGAATTTCATCAAACACCTTACGTGCAGGATTTTAGACAGCTTGTATATGAACTTTTTGCTTTTGTTTGGACCTCCCAACTCCGGGAGCTTACATATATACTCATTCTGGTGCATCAGCACCCCCCACAGCAGATACCAAGCAAAAAATATTGAATTATTACCAACTTTTCACCAAAAAAAAAAAAAAACTGGCAAGTGGCACGCTTTCCCATATACCAACTTGTACGGTGAAGTCCCAATTGGAGTTTTATAAGCTGTCCTATATTCCCAGAGTGCATCATCGAGCTTGGTAGCCCAATCCTTCCTATTCGCACTGACAGTCTTCTCAAGAATTTGCTTCACCTCTCTATTGGACACCTCAGCCTGTCCACTAGTTTGCGGATGATAGGCGGTGGCGACCTTATGCTTGACCCCGTATTTAGCTAGAAGATTGTTTAGCAACTTATTACAGAAGTATGTACCTTCATCACTAATTAAAGCCCGCGGAGTTCCAAACCTGGTGAAAATGTTCTTCTTGACGAAACTCAGCACCACCTTCGCATCATTAGTAGGAAGAGCAACAGCTTCTACCCATTTAGACACGTAATCCACTACCAGTAAAATATACTTGTTACCAGTCGACGAGGGGAAGGGACCCATGAAGTCGATCCCCCACACATCAAAAATCTCTACCTCTAGAATGCCTTGCAGAGGCATCTCTTGCTTTCTTGTAATTGTGCCGGTCCTTTGACACCGATCACACTTCTTTACAAAAGTGTGAGCATCTTTGAACAGTGTCGGCCAATAGAAACCAGACTGAAGTACTTTAGCGACTGTTCTATCACCACCATGATGACCCCCATAAGGAGATGCATGGCACTCTTGCAGAACAACCTCTGTCTCTTCCTCAGGAATGCATCTTCTTTCCAAATGATCTGCACACACTCTAAATAAAAACGGCTCATCCCAAATATAAAATCTCACATCATGAAAGAACCGACGCTTACCTTCTGCAGTCAGATGTGGTGGCACTGCCTCACTTACCAAATAGTTGACATAATCAGCATACCATGGGTCAGAGTGATTGGTGATGGCAAAAAGTTTCTCATCCGGGAAGGTTTCTTTGATCAAACCTCCCTCATCCACATGTTTGTGGTTCTCCAACCTAGATAGGTGGTCCGCTACTTGATATTCCATTCCCTTACGGTCTCGGACTTCCAAGTCAAATTTCTGCAATAATAACAGCCAACGAATTAGTCGAGGCTTAGCATCATTTTTATCAATTAAGTACCTGATTGCTGCATGGTCTGTGTAGAAAATAACTTTGGTTCCAACCAAATATGCCCGAAACTTATCAAAGGCATACACTACTGCCAGCAACTCTTTTTCAGTAACTGTGTAATTCAATTGGGCAGGATTAAGAGTTTTGCTGGCGTAGTAAATGGAATGGAACACCTTGTTCCTCCTTGCCCCAGGACTGCACCAATAGCGACATCGCTAGCATCACACATTAATTCAAATGGTGCAGTCCAATCAGGAGCCACTATTATTGGCGCAGAGACCAATTTCTCTTTTAGCTCATTAAAGGCCCTCAGACAGGCCTCATCGAACACAGATGCTGCTTCTTTCTCAAGCAACCTGCACAAAGGAGTAGAAATCTTAGAAAAATCTTTAATAAACCTTCTATAGAAACCAGCATGTCCGAGAAAACTTCAGACTCCCTTCACAGACGTGGGCGGAGGTAATTTTTTAACCGCCTCCACCTTCGCCTTGTCAACCTCAATTCCAGCACTGGACACCTTGTGTCTCAAAACTATACCTTCACGAACCATGAAATGGCACTTTTCCCAGTTTAAAACAAGGTTAGTTACTTCACATCTAGCAAGCACTAAACCAAGGTTAGCTAGACAAGCAACAAAAGAAGATCCGAAGACAGAAAAGTCATCCATAAATACTTCGACAAACTTTTCTACCATATTAGTGAAAATAGCCATCATACACCTTTGAAAAGTCGCAGGTGCATTACATAGCCCGAACAACATCCTCTTATAGGCATAGGTACCGTAAGGTCATGTAAAAGTAGTTTTCTCTTAGTCTTCGGGAGCAATCCATATTTGGTTGTAGCCAAAGTAACCGTCAAGGAAACAGTAATACTCTTGGCCAACTAGCCTATCTAACATCTGATCAATAAATGAGAGGGGAAAGTGATCCTTTCGGGTGGCTTTATTTAATTCTCGATAATCAATGCACACCCTCCACCCCGTAACAGTTCTTGTGGGGATAAGTTTATTATTCTCATTTTGCACCACTGTCATCCCTACCTTTTTAGGGACACATTGCACTGGACTTAACCACTTGCTGTCAGAAATAGGAAAAATTATACCCGCATCTAACCATTTAATCACCTCTTTCTTTACAACATCTTTCATGATTGGATTGAGGCGACGCGGATGCTCCACACTTGGCTTGTATCCGTCCTCCATAAAGATCTTGTGCATGCAAAAATCCGGGCTTATTCCCTTGATATCAGCTATGGTCCAGCCAATAGCACTCTTATGCTCTCGTAGCTCTCTCAACAGCTTTTCTACCTGCAGCTCAAACAACAGAGAAGAAATAATCACAGGTAAAGTATCAGATTGTCCCAAATAAGCATAATGAAGATGAGCAGGTAAAGGTTTGAGCTCAAGCTTGGGCGCCTCTTCAATAGATGGCTTGGGTGGTGGCCCTAGTGGTCTATCTAGAGGCTCAAACTTGGGAATCCCCGTAATAAAGTCACAAGAGCAGTCTAAGAGCTGCAACATCTCCTCTATATCAGCATCTTCACTAGTTTCTTCTCCCAACATCAGTGCTCATTGCAAATCATCATTGACATTATCAGCTGGATCAGTCGACTTCTCCTCCGGGTCATTCACTGTGATCATGGACAACTCTTCGTGATGGTGAGGCATTTTTAGAGCCTTGTACATATTAAAAATTGCTTCCTGATCATCCACCTTCATTGTCATCTTTCCCTCTCAGACACGAATCACTGCATCACCAGTGGCTAAGAAAGACCATCCCAAGATAATAGGAACTTCCTTGTCTGCCTCATAGTCCAGGATAACAAAATCAGCAGGCAAAATAAATTGACCAATCTGAACCAGTACATCTTCAATCACCCCCTCAGGATAAGTAGTAGACCGATCAGCTAACGGAAGTGAGATCGTTGTTGGCTTTGGAGTACCGAGACCCAGTTGGTTGCATACAGATAATGGCATATGATTTATGCTAGCCCCTAGATCACATAGGGCTCTACCAACTGCTACATTGCCAATACGAAAAGGAATGGTGAAACTACCTGGATCCTTCAACTTCTAAGGGAGTTTGTTTTGAACTCTGGATGTGCACTCTTCAGTAAGTGCCACAGTTTCAAATTCGTTGAGTTTCCTCTTTGATAATACTATGTCTTTAATGTACTTGGTATACTTTGGAATTCCTTGGTATATTCGTAACTGCAGGATCTTGAAGATTTTTTTGCAACCTTCGAGGAAAGGGAGGTGGTGGTTTAGCAGCAATCACTGCCTCTTGCTTTTCTACCTCATTCTCGACTTCAACTACTGGCTCTGGCTCTTTTCCTTTGTCAAGGTGAGACTGCTTTGGCTTCTTTGGCAATTTTTCCAGTTCTCTCCCTTCCTTAATAAGACTGCTTGCACCTGTTCCTTGGGATTGGGATCAGTATTGCTAGGCAAAGCACCAAGTGGTCTTGTGTTTTGATTACTAGCAAGCTGTCCCATTTATTTTTTAGAGAGCGAATGGCACTGTCTTGGTTCTGCTGGAGAGTTGAAATTTTCTGATTAAGATCAGCAGCCAATTTTTGAATCATTGCCTCTATTTTTGACGTTTCAGGCTGTTGCTGCTGCAGTGGATTCTGCACCTGCTGAGTATTACCTTGAGATTGTCTGCTGCCTTGTCTGCCTTGATTACTGCCCCATGAGAAATTAGGGTGGTTGCGAAAGTTAGGCGGGTAAGTGTTGCCATACTGAGCATTTTGGTTAAAACCCCAGCCCTGCTGACCCACGTAGAACGCAGACTCTAGGTTGTCCATGCAAACATTACTTAGATGATCAGATCCACCACACACCTCACAGTATGGAGTTGCTTATACTTGTTGAACCTGGGGCGGGGCCGGTGGCTGTGGCTTGCTTACCTAGACTAGTACTGCATCCAGTTACTGCTTAACAGAGTGTTGCATTGCTGCCATTTCAGCTTTCATAGCTGTCAATACATCCACTTCCACCTTTCCACCTAACTTGAGATTTTTACCTCTGCCTGAGTCACTATGATAATGCTGACTGTATTATGAAATTTTGTTAAGAATGATCTCTAGCTCATCATACTGCTTCTCTAGACTTGGTTCGCCACAATAAGCATTCAGTAAGATTTTACTATGCGACTGCAGTCCCTCAACAAAAATATGTCCAACACCTCCTTTGATTGACCATGGTGTGAGCAGCTTCTCAACAATGCCGTGAACCTTTCCCATGCTTCACCTATCTCCTCTGATGAATTTTGACTGAATGACACTATCTCACCTCTGATCTTTGCAGTTTTGCCCGATGGAAAAAATTTGATCAGAAACTTCTTTGCCAATTCGTCCCAAGAGTTAATGGAGTTCGGTGGTTGGACCAAGAGCCACTTCTTTGCTTCACCCAACAAGGTGAATGGAAACATAGTCAGCCGTATATATTCATCCGACACATCAACATATTTGTAAGCGTCGCTGATCTCCAGAAAATTCTGCATGTGCTGCTGAGGATCTTCATGTGACAATCCCACGAACTGACCAGTAGACTGGAATAGTCGGATCATACTCTCCTTCAGCTCAAATTTACCAGTAATGGTGGGCCTCACAATGGCCTTGGCCATGTTGTCAAGAGTAGGTCTGGCCACATCCAGTATTGCGCGGTTTTGATTTTCAGCCATCTCTGCAGGTTCAGAAATAGGAGCTTTCTCGAGCAGTGCTTTGAGTCTGGCCTCCTTCCTTAGCCTGTGAAAAAGTCTTTCAGGTTCCGGGTCAAAAGTGTAGAGTTTATCACCACTCTTGCTCCTTCGCATTCAAGCCAATACCTAAAACACCCAAAGACAACTAAAACAAAAATTAATCTTGAACAAATAACAAATAAAAGCTAATCTAGAAACTAATTAAATCTTAGTCCCCGACAACGGCGCCAAAAACTTGTCGCTCCAAATGCACACGCAAGTATACGCGGTCGATCAAGTAATAAAGTGATAAGAAAGTATCGTTCCCACGAGGACTATTGATTAACTATTAACTAGACAAACTTTAATTTATATATTGTTCAAGAGAGTTTAACCAGATTTCAAGTGTGTTTAATTAATTAATTAACTAAAAGTAATGAAGTAAATGGAATGCAAGACAATTCAAGAGTTTTAGATATCAGTGAGAGCACATATTCCAGGATTATGGGATGATCACCAATCCAGTTGCACTCATCCGCTAATTGAATTAACTTTATTTATCTGAGTTGCTAATCACAGGGTTGATTATACTCACAGAGCTCTTTCGATACCCTGCTCACCTATTCAAGCCAACCTAACACCTATATGTCTATGGAATTAGAATTAACAAGAATGCATGTGCTTCTCCTGTATACTGATTAAGCGTGACTGTTAGGTATATTTCAATCCTAACCGCGAAACCATTCCCCGATGCCCGGGTATAGGAACACACT
This sequence comes from Petunia x hybrida, assembly GCA_037355625.1. NCBI lineage: Eukaryota > Viridiplantae > Streptophyta > Magnoliopsida > Solanales > Solanaceae > Petunia > Petunia x hybrida. Next base: position 115,351 of record JBBBVM010000170.1, read on the forward strand.
TTATTTAATTCTATTCCAACCTACGGTTTCCACTTTCGAGTTCAACCTTAGGTTCATGGATAGTACTTAACAACTTGCCAGGAAATTAATTAATTTAGAGCAAAATTAAATAAACAACCCAATCTGATAAATTTAATAGAATTCAACCAACTTTAGAGTACAACTTTCATGGTTAACCCATAACCCTAGAATAATAGAGTTTAGCTACTCATAGACAAGTTAGCTTTCTCACAAAATAATCTAGAATTCATGAAACAATAAAGATGAAAGAAGAATTACAACTCAATTGATGAATCTTGGTTCTCTAGCCTCTACTATGGTTCTTGCCTCCAAAAATACGTAATAATCCCCAGAAAAAAAGATCCAAGGGTTTAATATATGGAATACAATAAGTGGAAAATGTTTTTGGCCTCTCCCAAGTCGTCTAGGAAAACTTTCCAGCACAAACACTGGCTCATGCCTCGCGCCACCCGCTATTTACACTGCCGCTCCTTTGTTTTCTTCAATTCTTGCTCTTCCCAGGCGAAACACTGATCCATGCGAAGCATGGATGGCTGTATGCGCTGCCACTTCCTTGTTATTTTCCCACTTAAGCTCTAGTTTCCTTCATTTCATTCCTATAACATTCAAACACTTCAAGTTAGCAATGTATCTAAATTTGATCATTATTGGGCACAAAATACACTGAATATAACTCAAAAGCTATAAAGAATCGACGCCGAGACATAAGATATACGCCCAACATCAGTAGGCAACTCAGAGACCCCATCCCATTTCCCCTTCAATCATTTCGCCTTCCAGTCGTGACAAAATTGGCTACTCCGTCAACTATCTTTGCCCGAAGACTCTTTCATCATCCCCAGGCAAAGAGGGGCAGTTGTTGACACCCAATTTTGTCCCTCCTTTTTCTAAAATTGGCCATAACTCAACTTAAGGGTGCAATATGACTATTTGTGCAAAATGTGGAAATCATGCATTTACGTGCGTTATCCTCTATTTATATATTATATACATAAGTGTGGCTATATTACGTTATTTTTGGCATCATTTAGGCTACTTGTCAAAACTGTGACTATTTGTGAAATTAGTACATTTATAATATTAGTGGCTATATCATATAATTACGTCATTTAGGCTACATGTCAAGTTTGTTTCAATTTGTGATTATTTGTGCAAAATTAGTAATTACTTGTGATTATATATATTTAAATAATTTTATTTGAGTTTATTTAATATTTATTTGTGCATTTTATAATATATGTATATCCATATTTTATTTTACACCTTTAAGTTAAATATTGGCCAATAAAAGTGTCCAAATTCCTTTAATTATTAACTCTTCCTTATTTCAAAATTACTACCCAATATTCTTTATTTATCTTTATTTATTTTTATTTATTTACATTTTTACTCAGAATCTAGCCACATTTCCTAACCAAATACATCCTTTTACAAAACCATGTCCAAGTTCGTCCTCCCCTAATCTTTTTCAAATATCTACAGTCACTATCCTAACCCCTAAAATCATTCCCTAAAATCCCTCCTTAGACCTTTCCTTAATTCCCTAATCCTAAATCTCTCCTCTAAATTCAAAAATCCCACATTATCTCCTAATCTTTTTCCTAATTTCCCTAAAATCATTCCCCCAATCTTCTAAAATCCCCCTAATCTCTCAATAACTATCCCTATCCTTCATTACATATACATTCATCAATTACTGAACCAACAGTCGATTTTTCAAGGCTCCAGCCGGCCCCACTCCCTGCCTTCTCTTCTACAACATTACGTACATATACCACTCTCCTTGGTTTTCTTCTGAGCATATACACAGGGAATACAATCATCAGCCGACCCCCACAGTAATCTTCTTCCTTACATACATACACTCTACAGACAAGACCCACTTCATCCTCCTCTTCAAACCAACAGTACCAACATCAATACACATTCTTCCTCACCACCTCATACACCCACAATCCAGATCAGAAACTGATCAAATACACACACACATATGGAAACGGCAGTACAGACACACCATACGACATCACCAACCCACCATCTCCATTATTACACAGTACACCACCACAACACCACCCCATACCCACGCACCACCAGAAAACACCCAAACACTACCAGATTCCCATCACAAACACCATACAGCAGTGGTGAACACTCACCATATACGCACGCATACAAAAGTCATATACGCCCATACGCGCACCTACGGTTAAAAATCCACACATCCACACAAAATTAACGGAAACATTAGCAGGGACATCGGGGTCGCAGCGACGCCACTCCGGTCGGCGTCGCTCCTCCGTTTTCAGTTCATTGATCGACGATAGGCTTTGATTAATCGAGAGAAAGGATCCTGGTTGAAGTCGATCTTTTGGTTTTGATGGGTTGACCCACCAGATTATTGCGTTGACCCGTTGGAAACTTTCTCTTTGCCAGACATCACTGTTTCCCTGATTTCTTATGCTATTATTGACTGGTTCTTCCCATTCGATTTGCTATGTTTCCCCATTTACTGTTGTTATGAGCGTTTTTGTAGGTTGTTGCAAGGCCTTGTTTCTTGTTTAGCCGATGGGGGAAACGTTTGGTCCTCGATTGATCCCTGTCTGATCTTCGCTGTTTTGGCTGAGCCCTTTTGCTGTGTTAGATTCTGCTCAATCGTGTCCTCACTGATAAATTGCCCATGATTTGATTGAGTTCATTATGGAATGACTAAGTTAATTTGGTCTTCTGATAAGTTCATTGCACTACTAATTATTTTCGAGTTTTTTTGCAGTTCCAGATATTCACTATGCTGACAAAGCCTATGAAAATATTTTTATTTGAGGCTTTCAATGAATGGACGGATATTATACTAATCACGGCCAAGGAAAATAATTGTTTATTTGAGACCTACTGATTTGAACGGATAAACAATCCCATTCCCACGTCCCTAAAACAAAAAGGCTATGATGACGTGTATATGCCGTGATTACAAACGAGCCGGTGATGGAGTGATGAGACCGGTACTTGGCATAGACACATGACCGGCCGGCTTGTTCGCAGCCGTATCGACGTCCCTAACCTCCACCCCATTCATACACGCCTGAGCCGATACTTTTTACAAAATCCCTTTCCCTTTTTATTTTATCTTATTATTATTATATTTTTATCTTATTATTATTATTATTATTTATTATCATTATTATTTTTATTAATACTAATCTCATTTTCTCTATATTTTGTGTGAGGTAAAATTGGATGCGAGATGAGGAACAAAGACCGCTAGAAGAAAATCCTTTTACTTACATTACTTTTCATTATTATTACAATTATTATTATTATTATTATTATTATTATTATTATTATTATTATTATTTACTAATCTTATTATTATCATTATTACTTTCATTATTATTAATATTGTTATTCACTAACTCCTTTTCATTTTTTTTGCGAGGTACCTTTGGGAAAAGTAGATTAGTGAATTTAAATATTTTTCATCATTATATGCGCATAAATGATTATTTAATTATTCTCCTATTTGTAGCTAGTTATTTATTCTTTTATAATTCTTAGTATCCCAATTATTTAGTCCGGCCGGTAACCACATTTGTGGAGCTTGAGAGGTGCCTAACCCCTTCCTCTCGAGTTAACTTGAACCTCTTACCTGAATCTCTGACTCGTAGACCAACCCAAAGCTAATTATTTAAATGAAATTAGAAACTAATAGGTGACCTAATACGTCTAAGAAATTTATTAGGTGGCGAATCCAACATCTAACTCAAACGAGTTCACCCAGTCAATTCCGAAACCCGAGTCGCCTCGAGCTGAATCCAAAATCGGGTATGACACCCGTGAGTTACCCACTAAGTCGAGCCCTATTTTGAACTTTAACCGGTTCGGGTAAAAATAGGATGCGACACTACCCTCAGTCGATACTAATCTCTTCATCGGGCTATCTACCCTCTGCCATGCCAAACTCGACATCGGGCTGTCTACCCTCAGTCAATGCATCGGGTTGTCTACCCTCAGTCAATGCATCGGGCTGTATACCCTCATCTATGCCAAACTCGACATCGGGCTGTCTACCCTCAGTCAATGCCAAACTCTGCATCAGGCAGTCTACCCTCTGCCATGCCAAACTCGACATCGGGTTGTCTTGGTCAATGCCAAACTCTGCATCGAGTTGTCTACCCTCCGCCATGCCAAAATCGACATCGGACTATCTACCCTCAGTCAATGCCAAACTCTGAATCGGGCTGTCTACCCTCCGCCATGCCAAACTCAACATCGGGCTGTCTACCCTCAGTCAATGCCAAACTCTCATAGGGTTGTCTACCCTTTGTCATGCCAAGTTTCATCGGGTTGTGTACCCTACCAAGAAAAATGAAGTGTATGTTGCGTCGGGCTGTATACCCTGCGATCAAAAGGTAAAGTGAAGTGCGACAAAATATAATGGCATTGTTATGTCATGAAACGTGCTAAGGAGGCTATCGTGTTGCTTTTATAATGCTTTTCTTGAAATTTTTAGGGAATCTCAAAAACTTCTGCCCCAGTGTCAAGCTTGCGCCTTTTGGAATTTTTGAGGGGATCCTAAAAAATTCTGCCCTAGTTTATTGCTTACGACATATCACCGAGAGAGATTGGTTGCATTGCGTTGAACACCAATGTATTGGCTAGAATCTGCATTCGTTCTTTAGTGTGACGATTGGGTATATCGATGATTATGAGCATGTGGATTTTTGCATACTCAGACTGAGGTTCGGTGTTTGGATATTTTTGGATTCGGAGATCGCCCAAAATTGGGTTTGTCTTAGGTTGTGATGCCTTCCTGTTTCCTGCTTTCTTTTAAAAAGTCATGGAGCTAACTTTGATGGATTGACCTTTGTAGAAAGTGTGTTTGTGGTTTGGGGTTGGAGTTTCCCTTGTTATATCATTGCCTTGCTTTGTTCAATCAGATTCTGAACTTTGTGTTTCAGTGCTGGATGTCTTGTGGTGTCATGTGTAAGTGACGAGTGTAGATCTTTGTTGGATCGAATTTAGGAATGGGTACCTAAGGAGTAGTTTGTTCGTTGGGTGCAATATCTTTTGACTGAGCTAAAGGAGTAAAGGTGTGAGGTTTTGTCTTTTGGTATGCTTTTTATTGTGTAGGGCATGATAACGCTGTTATTGAAAGATCTTGACGGAGGGGAGGTTGTTTTTTGTGCAAGTTGGGTCCAGTGTGAGGTTGTGAATTTTGCCAGCTTTATTTATATAGTGATTGGATTTCTTTGTTATCACTTTCGTGTGGGTAGAGTGCCAGCTGATTTTGTTCGTCCGTACTACAAGTCGAATGGCAGTAGAAGAGGGATTGTATGAATGTCATATGTTGGTGGTTCAAAGGACTTTTTTGCAGAGGAAAGTATTTTCAGCTTGGCTTGCTGTTTCGGCTTATATAAATGCAGATTCCTGACCAATTTCAGTGTCCAAGCGCGAAGCAACAGTAACAAAGTGGTGAAATGCACAAAACCGTGTGGGCACATTAGCAAAGTTTCGACGCAAAAATGACACATAAGCTTAGAAGGATGCCTAGAGCGCAGATGATGGACTTAGCGCTTGAATTTGGAGAATATCATAGAACGCACAGATATTACAAGAGATTGCCTAAGTGCTTTATGTAGCAGTCAAAGCAAGGATTTTGGTCAAACGCCCGATGATGGTTTAAACGGGAGATGAGTTGAATGTCAATGAAAAGTGGTAAAGATGTTGTATAAGGAATAGATTGTGTGGTGTGATAGAAAGGGATATTGGATTTTGCCGAACACCAAGACCTTGAGTGCATTTGTCATCCTTTCTTGCAAATTAGTTTTTCATGATGGCGATGTGTCTTTGAAAGAGATCCTCGTTTTCTTTCATACTTGCCAACCAATTCATGTAATTAAAACTTTGCACCAGTTTTCCTTGTTGGATAATATCTTATTGCTGAGCTGCCGAACTCGATGTAGGTTTCTTATGCATCATGTGTACTCTTAGATCGTTGCGCCGTATTGAAGTTGTTGTCATGAGAATTTCATATTACTCCAATAATGCCTTTGACCAAAATTGCTCCAAGAAGTCTATTTGCATGTGCTTTTATATCAAAGCAACCCTTGCTCTTGTAAGTGTCTCAAATAACTTCATCATCTTGCTTTATCTTTGCTAGTGGATAGGGACATGCTTTCAAAATACTCGAGAGGTTTCCAGGTATGTCATATAATGATGGCTTTGTCATTGTGTCTATGCCTCTCCTTTCAAATTAAATTGGCTTGCCTGTTTTGGTTGTTGTGCATAAGTTTTTGCTACATCCCTTGCTTTTCAATTCCTTATTGTCTTCTGCTATCTTTTTACTACTGTTTCGATCGTGACAGGAGCAAGTTCAGGAAATGCCTTGGATCACAACCATGTATTGCAGGTGGTATGACTGTGTAGACAAGTGCAACAAAGTAATCCTCGGGCACTGGTGTCAAAAGGTATTAAGGTGAGTCATGTGTGCCTTTGAGTTTAACCAACATTTCTCTTGTTTTGTCAATCTTCTCTCCATGTGCATAGTGCTCGTTGGAACAATTGAGGTACCGGGACAATAAGCCCATCATTTTTCAATCTCTCGAGCAATTGAGTGTAGGATTCAGCTAGTGGAGTATGGTTTCTTTTTGGTCTTTGGTTTGCATCCAGGCGAGGCCTAGGAGGGTATGGTGGTGCATTTATATAGTTAGGTCGAGTGTTTTGCTAGTATGGTGGACGATTTGGTACTGGGATATGGAATATAGGTCGAGTGGGCTGAGTGTTGTAAACGGGATATTTAGGTGGTATGTGAGAGTAGGGATAAAATGGTGGTTGAGAAGTAGGGTCTTGAATGGTTGCAACAAAAGAGACTTCATCTTTCTTCTTTTGAAAAGGCTCACATTTTCAGACTAGATAACCTTATTAGTAGCTTCTAGTGCAGCGGAGATATTGTAGAGAGAAGAGGGCTGGTGGGAATTACTGTGAAAAACTTTCTTATTTTGGAAAATCCCTGACAAGTGCACTTGCTTAACCATATCTTTTGCCTTGGTATTCAACTCGAACCAACCTTTTGGGTAATAGATTTTGAGTTTGGTAGTGAGTTAGAGACAGTTTGGACATGCGAAAGGTTTTAGATATCAGGATTTGGGCATAGAGTAGGGAGAGGAGGTGCCTTGGTAGGAGATTGAATTTGGAGAAAGGATTCGCCGAAGGTAGAAAGAAACTTAGGGTAATAGACATATTCATGCAATACACACATATCAAACAAGAAATCCATCCTATAATGCAAAGAACCATTTTACGCACGATGATTTTAAAAAGCGCTTTGTGCCACATGCATCATTTCGTTTGCAAACAAAATGCAAAGCCTAAAAGATAACACTGTATTTATAGGACTTTTGTTACATTGGCTGATATTGAAATAGTGCAAGAGGTGGAAAACATTGCTAGAAGGTTAGATCATGGCCAGGTGAATATATTTCATGCTGATCCATCCCCAGAAGATTCTTCTTCTTCTTATTCTTCGAACGAGTCTTCCTCGGACAAGCTTGCCTTTGATGAGAACCTTCAGAGATGATGTTGTCTGCATCAGTTAAGAGCCGGGATATGTCAAATGTGAAGTTCTTCAACATTTCCCAAGCCTTTCTTTCTTTTTCCTCTATTCTTTTATTTGCCACAGAGTTCATTCCCTCGCTAGCCCATACGACGATAGACTCTATGTATTTTGTCAGGAGTTCTGCCTTACTGCGCCATTTGCCTTTTTCTTTGTTCTTAGCTTCGACAAAACTTTGCTTCTTTGTTATTTTCCCTTGTGCTCTTACTAGTTGTTTGCATAACCTTTTGTACTCAGATTCTAACTCATCAGCATTTCTTTTCCTTTTTGTTGTTTCTCTTGGTTGAACTGCCCTTGCTATGTCTTTTCTAAGCCAGTCTGGATAGTCTTCATCATAGCCAGCATCAAACCTGTCTCGTCCAATAGTCTCGATTCCCATTCGTTGCCTTTCTTTCGAAAGTTCTAATACCTTGTCCTTGAACGGTATCGCTCATCCAAGAATATTTTCTCTGAAACTTCTGATGTCTGCAATTTGGGGTACAATCTGCTTTCTCCCTGCTTGTTTAAGTGCCCTTAAAGGAGTGTATGGGTAAACTTCTCTAAAGCCCACTAGGATGAGAAATGAGTCCCTTTCCGACCGTATGATCACTGTAGTGCTGGGGAAGTAATCAAACATCCATTGTATACTTTCGGATGTCAACTGACAGAACATGTGGTGCCAACCGTTGGCAGTTGTTGGTTGGTCCTACTTCCCAAGAGCGTTGTCCATGCGGGCAGTATGAGTCAAGATGTAGTTTTCTCTTGGTATGGAATGGAAAGCTTGCTCTGTGCTATCCACCTTTTGTAAATGCTCCATTAGCCAAATTTGTAAAAGCAAATTGCAACCTTCGAAGAAACTATCACCTTTCTTGCATCTTTTTAAGGCTCGGTACATTTCTGCAACAATCATCAGTACTAAAGTCTTTTGAGTAGGGCCTCGGCAATTGATACCATGCAAACATCAACTCGTCCTTTATGTTGTGGAAACACGACAGTCCCTAAAAAACTGGTGACAAAAGCAAGTATCCTCCGCTCTTGCCAATCTGCCTAGTTAATTCTAAAATAGTCTTCGGATTCTTGAAATACCTCTCTATACCCAAATTTGATGTAAAGGAAAGTTAGAGAAATTTCCGATTGACTTATACTGTCTGTGCATAATTCGGGCTTAAACCCTACCATTTCGAACAACTCCTCAGGTGTAATGTTCTTAGGCATCAAGATTTCTTCACTTTCAAATGGTAATTGAGTTAATCCACCTATTTCCTCCAGTAATGGTGTCAATCTACACTCCTAAAGTGAAAAACTGCTCGGTCTGCATCCCAATAGTGTACTGCCGCTTCTATCATCTCTTCCCACTGCAGTGTGCTCCATTACTGAAATCATATTCCCCAGCACCATTTTGACTCGACCTTGTTGATCTATGCTTAGGTTTCCCCACCAATCTTTAAGTAACTGAGGAATTTCAGCAACCATGTCAAATGTTCTATTGGCCATGATCTTTTTGGAAAAGGAGAAGGACGATAGGAAAAGGGGGAAGAAAAATGCCTAAGGTTCGCTTTATTGTGAGCAAAATGATCCACGTGTGGCACAAGCTTTTGAAAACAATGCAACAGAGAATATGAAGAGATGTGTCGTTGTGGGTTGAGAACACTTTAGACACTTTAGAAGGAAGTTGCTAAGGGACTTTTGACATGCCAAGGATGTCAAGTCTTTATATAATGCTTAAAGGATAAATGTGCGTGATGTGTCATCCCATCTATCGAGCGGTCATTTTTGCTTTGAATTGGGCTTTTAATGCCTCTTCGGTTACCATTTAAGCCTTTTAATAGCATCGAATACAGAATGATTCCAATCCTTTGGGAATAAACGGTGGTTTCTGATTCAATTTGGGCTTTTAATGCCTCTTAGGTTACCTTCGTGCCTTTGAATGGCATTGAATACAGAATAATTTTGACTGTCTATGAATAAACAATCATTTCTGATCCAATTTGGGCTTTTAATGCCCCTTAGGTTACCTTCGTGCCTTTGAATGGCATTGAATATAGAATAATTCCAACTGTTTATGAATAAATAATCCTTTCTGATTCAATTTGGGCTTTTGACGCCTATTAGGTTACCTTTGTACCTTTGAATGGCATTGGGTACAGAATAATTTCGACTGTTTATGAATAAACAATCATTTCTGATTCATTTTGGCTTTTGACGCCTTTTAGATTACCTTTGTGCCTTTGAATGGAATGGAGTATGGAATAATTCCGACTATTTATGAATAAACAATCATTTCTGATTCACTTTGGGATTTTGACGCCCATTAGGTAACCTCTGTGCCTTTGAATGACATTGAATGCAGAACAATGCCAATAAACGGTCCACATTTTCACGTTTGATCCCTAAGTATATGCAAATAGATCGTGTTCAACACTCTTTGGGGTCAAAAACCCGTTCAAATTATTTGAACATGTTGGCCTATTGGACTTGAGAACAAGTCGACTAATGATATGTCATGATGCATGATTCCTAGCGTTGCTATAAGGAATAGAGTTAGCTAGACCAAGTTTTATTATCCTCCCAAGCGGACGACTCGGGAACGGGAACGTCCCGGACCAAATAGATTCTAAGTCTTTCCCCCTAAAAAAATTTTTATGTGAGGGAAGAGGTAGTCGTAACAACCGTGTTTTCAACGTACGATTTAGAAAGTTGCCAGGAGTGGCGAAAGGTATGCGTGATATGCACAAGGTTTGAAAAAAATGCACAAGTTTTGAAAGAAATGCGCATGTTTTGAAAGAAATGCCCATGTTTCTAGAAATGTTTAAGTATAGTAAATATGCACATATTGAAATATTTCACAAAATAAGTTTTTAAAAAGGATGAGTAAAAAAAGAAAAACAAACAAGTTAGTTTCAAAAATTAGGATAATATAAACTAGACAATATATTAAAAATGTAAATAGAATCATGAAGTAAAATTGTTTTAAAGAAAAAGATTTAGCAAATTTAAAGAAGATTTGAAAACCGTTGAAGTGTGGGATACGTCGTAAGAACCTTCCAAGAGTGGCTTTACTAGAAGAGGACATGGTTCCCCCAGGCGGACAACCAAGGGGTGGGAACGTTTAGAATTGGTGGTTGTACCACGAACCAACTAGATTCCAAACCGCTCTCACTAAAAAGTTTTTTGAGAGTGAAATGACCGTGAGATCTATGTAACCGTTTATGGTGTGTGCAAGTGTAAACTTCCAAGAGTGGAGGAAGTGTGAGTGACATAAACAATAATAAAGAAAATATAACCAAGCAATTGAATAATAGAGCTCCAAAAATTTGAAAATTTAAAAATGACCTTAATCCTGCAAAAAATGAAAGGAAGAAAAGTTAGCCTTGAAATAAATGGTAAGAAAATAAAGCAAGTAAAGGATCCCAATTTAAATTTTGTAATGGTTAGAACCTTGATGTCCCCAGCGGAGTCGCCATTCTGTCGCATCCTATTTTTTTCCGAACCGGTTAAAGTTCAAAATAGGGCTCGACTTATTGGAACTCACGGGTGAAGAGTTGGAGTCGCCACCTAACATATTTTTTAACTAGGCGTATTTGGGCACCTACTTTGTTTCTAGCTAATTTTATAATTAACTCTGAAACTTAGTCTACGAAACAGAAATTCTAGGTAAGGGTTCAAGTTAACCCGAGAGGAAGGGGTTAGGCACCTCTCATGCTCCACCAAATGTGGTTACCGACCGGACTAAATAATTAGGATTCTTAAGCAAATGATTAAATTAACTAATCAATAAAATATTTGAATATTAAACTATAGTATACAAATTTAAAGACAAGTAATAGCAAATAAAAATAAATATTCAATTCTTCTCTTTTAGCAAGCTTCGTCCAAGAGTGTCTTGCAAAATAAACCAACAAGTTAGTAAGGATTGCAAACAGAATTAATAAAACGAATTTAGGTGAAGTCAATGAGTTTGAATATTTTTGCCCTTTTTCGAAAGGATTGTCTTTTTGTAATTTCACCATGATGTACCTCGCAAAATATGAGATGAATTAGTACGACAATTAATAAAGTGAAACAATAACAATAAATAACAAATACCAATAATAATAATAATAATAATAATAATAATAATAATAATAATAATAAAATAATGAGAATAATGAAAATAATAATAATAATAATAATAATAATAATAATAATAATAATAATAATAATAATAATAATAATAATAATAATAATAAAAGGATTTTCTTCTAATAGTTCTCTTCCAAAATAGACCGTCATATCTCATCCAATTTTACCTCGCAAAAAATATAAAGAAAATAAGTTAGTGTTGTAATAAATAATTATAATATCAATAATAACAATAATAATAATAGTAATAATAATAAAAATAAAATAAAGGAGAAAATAGATTTTATAAAGTGTAGGCTCAGGTTTGTATGAATCGGGTAGAGGTTAGGGACGTCGGTACGGCTGCAAACACGAGGGCCCTCCAGTGCCATGCCAAGCACCGATCCCACCACTCCATCACCGACTCTTTTTGCAATAAAGTTCATACATGTCATCATCGCCTATTTATTTTTAGGAATGTAGGGTGTGTAATGGGACTGATTTTAGGCCTCCAAATGTCATTGGCCTTTATGGTACAATATCAGGTTCAAATCAGTGCATAGGCCTCAAATAATTGTATATTTTCGTAGGCCATTAGCATAACATAACACCTGTTCAAAACTAGTTACTATATGTTCAAAACATATACGGGTCAAGCTGCACAATCAATTGGATATCTGAGTAATTCAACAAGAAAAATATTTCAACCCTGCAATAACTCCAAGAAACGTCAGAAACACCACAATTCGAGATAAAGAACTAAAATGGACAAAAGCATATAAGCAGACTCACCACAATTCGAGATAAAGAACCAAAATGGACAAAAGCATATAAGCAGGATAGCAACAGCAATTAAAGATGTAGCGCTGACGTCAGTGAGTCAACAACAGAGCCAACAAAACCATAGAAACGGACAGATCCATTTCCAAATAGAGAGCCTAAACAAAACAGTGATAAGGATCATAATATCGAGACTCAACAACGGAAGTGGCAATAAACGAAACAATAACAAGCTGAGGAAAAGACGGAGCGACTGCTGCCATGTTCTCCAATGAGGAAACACCGGCAGCATCGCTGCTACTCCGATCCCATTTCCACCATAGTTAAATTCATTAATGGAGATTTCCGGTGGTTGTCCCGCCTGTTCGTCGTCGATAAGGAATATGTAAAGCCACTGCTCTGTTTCTCCTGATCCCTCCCATCCCGATCTGTGTTCGTGTGTGTTTTGAGAGTAATGGATATGTGGGTCTGTATGTTGTGTGTAATGGTGAGGAAGATCAATCCCCACCCCTGTTTTGTCACTGGTTTTTGGAGAAGATGGGTGTGAGAGTTCTGTGTATGCACTGTGATGGTGGGTCTGTGTAACATAGGGTGCGAGAGAGAGTTAAGGAGAAGAGGGAGTGTCCGGTGAAGCTTCTCTATTGGTTTTGTGTATGTATGTGTGTCGTGGAGTTTTTTGTACCGATAGTTCTAGGAAGAGGACGAAGGGGTCATTCTGATTTTGTTCGTGTGTAGGTGTGTGTGGAGTGAAGATGAATGTGATGTACTGTGTCTGTTCTTGAACTGTAAGTAGCGTGGTGGGTCTGTATCTTTTGGGATATATTAGTGGTATGTATATTGTGGAGGATAATTGAGGAATGAAGTGGAGGGTGTGCAGGTGAAGAAGAAGACAAAGGCTTGGGGTGTGGGGTGGTCTGTCTATGTACTGATGTTGATGATGCGTGTGAATATATGATTAAAAAAATAGTTGTTGAGTGATGGGAATAATTTTGGGGATTTTGAGGAGAAGATTAGGAAAGTATTATGGGAAGATTAGAGAGAGATTTTGGGGGATTAGGAGTGATTTATGGAGAGACGTTGGGGAAGTGTATTTAGACTACATATTGTTCAGATTCAATTTGAAAGGGATTAAAGGAAGAATAAGAATGGTAATGATTTTAAAATATGGAGGAATTAATAATAAAAAAAAATTTGGACTTCCGTTTGTCTAGGTTCAAAATATGAGTAGGAATTCGAATATAAATTTGGACAACTACGTCAGGATTATAAAATAAAATGGGTAGGAGACTAACATAATTGGACTAATAATTAAATTAATAGGTGCAAATAAATAAAATAAATAAATATATAAATACGTATATGTACTGTATAGAATAAAACAAATGAGAAGCAAAACACACACACAAAAGCAAATTGGGATACGAATTAAATTGATTAGATATAAATAACTACAAATATTTATTAAATGCATTAAATTGCACAAAATGCCACAATTATTTATGAAATGCTAAAATTGCACTAAAATTGCACAAACAACCACATTTTGACAAATAATCTAAATGATGCAAAATTACGTAATATAGTCATATTTAAGTATGTAATGTATAAGTAGAGGATAACACGCGTAAGTGCATACCTTCTAATGCAAATTATGCACAAATAGTCAAATTGCACCCTTAAGTTAAATTATAGCCAATTTTGAAAATGGAGGGACAAAATTGGGTGCCAACACGAAGCCGCTCATCTTCAAGCTCCACATGGCGGGCAACATCAGTAAAGATTTTAATGCTGTCATTGTGGGTCAAGTTGACCTTCAGATGTTCCCAATCGTTGGAAAGAGACCGGATCACTGCCAGAACCTGCTGCTCATCAAAGAGAACATGACCAGCACTTTTGAGTTGAGCTATCATATTAGACATCACCCTAAAGTGTTGTTTAACATTGTGATCATGGCGCTTCTTATAAGTGTCAAATTTGATAGTCAACTGTCTAAGGCGGGTTACTGTAGTATCCCCATATGTCTCTCTTAGGTGTGCCCATATAGCATGAGCAATAGGTTATTCCTCACATTCATGAATGAGATCATCAAAAATAGAACTCACAATAATTCCACGTGCAATAGAATCTTTCCTTTTCCACGCATTGTAAGCTTCGAGATCTCTTCTGTGTTGGGCAGTGTTATCCTCTTCTGGGTGAACCAAAATATAGTTAGTACCTTCCAGAGCATCTTTCTCTTCCAGTACATACCATATTTTACGACTCAAGATGTCGTAATTGTCACCGTTTAGTTTCTCACCCTTGTTTAAGTCAACAATGATGCTTTTGATGTCATTGTCTGTTAACCAAGACAATTATACAAGTGTATTACTCATCATTTCTTTTGCATGTGATATACACACTTAGGCAAATTAATTAAATAAAATTAATTTTACACTTAGTATAGAATCGAAAGGTTACTACATTTCCAATCATCATCTATAACTAAATGTTCAACTAATATTTTAAAATTATTTCTCATAGTGTATATTATTACAAAATTTTTAATTTCATGTTATTCTTATTTTAAGTACCACACATAAAAATAAATAAATAACATAAACAAATAACGTAATTTTATTAATAAAAATAAATTATATTATTATAAAAGCATGAATCTTTTAAAGCAAAAAGTGAACGACCATTTTGCCCCCATAGTAAATCTTCTTTTAAGTACTCTTTTGTACAAGGGAGTAAATACACAATTAAATTTCACTTTCTACTTTTATAAAAAATAAAAATATAAAAAAACCAAAAATAACTATGGAGAAGTGGAAGAGTTGGAATTAATTAATTGAATGTGGACTAAATTCATTTCATTAAGAATAATTATCTTTTTGAATACGATGATTTAAAAACATGCATTAAGAACAACTACAAGCTTTGTGATGCTTGGAGTTGGAAAGAAAATTCAATGCACAAGTATAAAGGAAATAGGTGCAATAGGATCAACTCAAAAGTTTGCTTATGGTTTGAGTTCCAATCCTGATATTTCGAATTGCTAGATCAGTTTTAAGTTTATAAAAATCTCATTAATCAATTCAAGCCCATTCTAAGAGACGTCTACTTGCTTTCATCCCCTAAAGTCTTTCTCGACAATTTCTATTGTGAACATATAGAGGTGGAACATATAGATGGTGAAGCAGACCGCAGAGTTTGTGACGGTGATATTATCTAGCATTATAAGCTTATGCATATTTCGAAAGCGTAAGTTATTTAGGCTTTTACCCGATAGTAATGTTTTGTCCGGATGATCAATGCATTTAATTTTGTAGAACATCTTGCAAGATAGTGTAAAATGCTATCCCACAAAAAGGGGATTTGCATTTTGAACTGCAATAAATAACTATTTCATGATCTAATTAGTCCCCAAGTCCCATGCTCCGAACCCATTCTTTAAGTTTTCTTATTTTATTTTTGAATGTTCTTAATTTTTCTCTTCGATGCGGGTGTCTGAAAAGTGAAAATAGATATTTTTTTCCAATTTTCACATTGGAAATATCTCCACAATTAGTTTAGCTCATTAGTACATAACAAAATTATTTAGTAGAAGTTTGATTCACGAAGGTAAGAAACTACAAATTTCTTTATAGTGCAAGTTGGTTTTGGTATTCTCATTTTCCCTTGAAGAAAACATTCTTGAAAAGTTAAGCTGAGTTTTAAATATGCCTTAAGAAAAATTTATTATGTTCTACATAAGTGGTACAAATATTATAGTTCAAAAGATTAACAACCAATATTGACTCAAACTATGTTCAAAATTTAACATGGATAAAAGAAATGAATTGTTTGTCAGGCCGGTAAAATAAATTTTAACTTTCTTTTATATAAATATATTGTTGTTAAAGAAGCATGATGACCAACAATGAGAAACTGATAGAAACAATATTTTTTATAAAGTTGATAGAAAAAACTTTATATCCATTTAATTTAAAAATCATTTTTTTCATAGACTTTCAACAGGTATGGCTATTCTTTCCCTGGTTGGCCGGTTATGAAAGACTCTTCTTGATAGAACTTAAACCCGAATTACATTAACAATATTTTTGACATTTTCTATTTGTATATATTTGTCGTTTAAGTAATGGAAGGTAACATCTGAACAAGAATAGATAGCATTAGAGAGCTAGCCTGTTCCAATACTTGAGTATTATTATTTCTCTCCTCAAAGAAGTGCATCTTTCACACATAGATTGATGTATATGGTGAGAAATGCGAGTACAAATTAAAATTAGTGCTATTATGTCTAGACTTTAAAGTAAATAAATTCATACTATCTCATACAAGGAATACACCCGAGGAATATTGTGGGACATGATTTCTTACTTCATTGACTTAAGTACATACGATTAATATTCATCAATTTAAATTGATTTCTTACTTCATTGACTTAAGTACATATGATTAATATTCATCAATTTAATGAATTTATATTTTTTTCTTTGATTTTATTTTATGCACAAACATATCTTTTATAAACATTATGTAATTCTAAAAACTATGTACTCAATTAAAGGGCACACGTGTAACACGCGTGCCTAAAAACTAGTTACTTTAAAACAAACTATGCTACATAGTTGTTCCACACATTTTTTAGAGCATTAACATAAACACCATAGGGCATACTTGGCCATATCTGATGGTAAATATCAGTTAATACTTCACACCAAGGCTCACGAAGTGATTCATCCAACATGCTTAAAGCTATGTATTTCCGAATACAATAATCATATTCATACCGTTCATGAAGTTTAAACTCAAAAAAAAGCAATATGATCTGATATAGTAGCATTAGGTGTCATTTTCAACTCCTTAAACTCCTTGAATTTCTTTTCTCCCTCCCTACGCCAAGCCCTCTCATCCCTAAGGATATTCTGCACCATCCTCGGGATTCTTGTTATGACTTCAGGATATGAGTCTGAATCATTACAAAATTTGATTTTTCTCTTACGCACTCTTCTACGTAGTTTTCTTACTCGATTTTCAACACCACTCCCATTCGGATTAAGTCGAACTTGTCCCCGTCCAGCCATGTCTGAAATAGGAATAAAGAATGTCTGAAATAGGAATAAAGAAACAAAAATGACTATTACCATTCAAGTAACAACATGTGTCACAACTTGTAGAAGAAATATTAATAGAAGATTAAAGCGTGTGGGTCCCAATCAGTTTTTATGTATACAGTTCAAGATCGATGAAGAATTAAGTCAACAATTTTGACTGAAAATTACATTGAAAAATTGCCCATAGTACATATGAGAATTGCCACCCTATCTTAGGTTGGTTACCAGAAGAAATACTTTCACCCAACTTCAGCAAATAATCAGAGGCCTTTTCTAAAAACTGATGATCCACCACCACAGCTTAATCACTCGCTATTAATGTTCTCAAAATTGTCAAACTTAACAGAATGTTCAAGAAGTTCAATTTCAAAGAAGAGTCCAAGACTAACATTGTCAAATCAATGTTATTCAATTTTCAAAGAAAAAGTCCAAGACTAACAAAACCTTATTTTCCTTATATCATTGTCACTGTAACAAGTAAATTCGCGTCAAGAAATAAATATCAAGACAGGAAAATATTGTAACGAGTGTAGTATTTGATTTCAATATATGAGTAGTACAATCTCTATAATTCCTCTGATTCGCCTTTCCAAATACAAATTTTAAGTAATGATCCAAGGGCTTTTGAGCTTGATCTTGAACCTTCCTTTTAATGCTTGAATCTTCCTTTTGATGTTTGAATCCTTAGAACTTGTAGAAATTCCTTGCAGCTTTTAAGAAACTTGTAGCGTTTGATCCACGAGCTCCTTGTTGCTTCTTGTTATGAAGTCCTCTTGCTCTTGATTTCTCATCCTCAAATGAGAGGTTGACCCCTTTATATAGATATGGGATGGAGTGGGCTCCGAGAAGACTTAACGGGCCTTGGCCCGTAGACCGGCCAATCAGATTTAAGCAGTGACAAGGCCGCATTTGATTGGCCAGAACATGTCACTTGTACACATGGCACATTTTTATTGGCCATTTGGATTTGACTAGGATTGTCATGTCATTGGCATATGGCATAATCCTATTGGTTTTATAATTTGACTTGGCGCCACGTCGCTTGCACATGTGACACTTATTTGGGCCTTTAGGATAAGATGATATCCATTAGCTTTGAGCTAATAAAGTGGGCTTATCATTTGTGGCCCAATGGATTTGGATGTTGGACCTATATAATTAACCCAATTATACTAGCCCATTTAATATATTGGGACTTATATATCTCGAATGTAATATATAGCTATTTTATTTCATGGATTTTGATCCAATAAAATTTACTTGTCTACAAATGCCCCCTACTTCAAGGCTTGTCGATGTCGAAGTTTAGACATTTGAAGACTAGGCTTGAAGTAATTTCTTTGTCCATGTTGGTTATTTCCTGTTGATACCCAAAAAAGTGGCTACTTGATTTAGTTTGTGCCAACATTTGTTATACTTTAGTGAACAGCCCCAAAGGTGGTCACTTGGTAACAAGGCGTATGAAATAGCTACGTTTCAGCTAGTGGCCCAGAAAATGACTATGAGCGAAAATGGGCCAGCCCTTCTTCCTTTTCCATTACGGAGTAGCAAGTTATATAAACAAGCTGTCTACGTTTAGTTAACATCCCTGAAAGTGGCTGCTTATTAAAATTTCAAAGTTACAGTTCTTTAAAGTCGGTGCTGATTTCAATTGTCCAAGTAGGACCATGCCTTCCGTTCTTCAGTCCTATTAGGACTCAATTTTGTCTCCATGTTAGAGTTAAATTGCTCACACCAACAGCTATATAAAGGGTGTTGCACCTCAATGTTTCACACAGTTTCTTTAGCTTTTCAAGGATAACGAGAGTCACGCAGTACCTTCATCATGTGAGTATACCTTCACATCCCACCTCTTTGTTTTAATCAGTTTTCTACCAGCTAGACAAATTAATTCCTGATTGTAATAGCACGAGATTCATGCAGTTAAGCACTGTCCGATCTTCAACAATTCTCAACGTTTCTCTTTTTTTTTTTTTTGCTCACCGATTATGCAGTACCTCTGATATTATTTGCTAAAACTCAATTTTGCACTTCATGAACTGCTGCACACGATGTTTCGTCCCTTTTAAAAGAAAGTAATATACGCCAAGTTTCATCAATGTTCTTTTTTAAAAGAAGACTGCTTCTTGCCTTTGAAATTCCTTTTATTTCTTTTGCGTTTTGGCTGCAGCAGGCAAGACAAAGGTCAACTTCCTCAATTATCGGCGATCCTTGTTTGCAAACTCGGCAGGTAATGCCTCTACTTCTCATACATTGTATTTTTTTTATTCGCAGCAACCAACTCGTGAAGAAGCCCTTTAAAATTCACAATGGAAGCTTTTAAAAGTTCGTAGTAGAAGCTCTTAGAAGTTCGAGGTGAAGCCCTTAAAAGTTGGAGATAAAGGCCTTTAAAACTCACCGTGGAAGCTTTTAAAAGTTCGGCTAGGAAGCTCTTAAAATTTCGAGACGGAAACCTTTAAAAGTTCGCGGTGAAGACCTTTAAAATTCATCTTGGAAGCTCTTAAAAGTTCGTGATGAAGGCTTTTAAAACTCACAGTGGAAGCTAAAGTTCGAGGAGGAAGCTCTTAAAAGTTCATGATGAAGATCTTTAAAATTCACCATGGAAGCTTTTAAAAGTTCGGCATGGACAACTTTAAAAGTTCGTAACGAAGACCTCTAAATTCATCATGGAAGCTTTTAAAAGTTTGAGGAGGACATCTTTAAAAGTCTGTGACGAAGTCCCCTAAAATTCATCATGGAAGCATTTAAAAGTTTAAGATGGACACCTTTAAAAGTGGAGCTCTTAAAATTTCAAGATGGACACCTTTAAAAGTTCGCGACAAAGGTCTTTTAAAATTTATCATGGAAGCTTTTAAAAGTTCAGCAAGGAAGCTCTTAAAAGTTCGAGATGGACATCTTTAAAAGTTCGTAATGAAGGCCTTTAAAATTCACCTTGGAAGCTTTTAAAAGTTCGGCAAAGGAGCTCTTAAAAATTCGAGATGGACACCTTTAAAAGTTCGTGATGAAGACCTTTAGAATTCACCACGGAAGCTTTTAAAATTTCGAGAAGGACAACTTTAAAAGTTTGTGATGAAGGCCTTTTAAAATTTACCATGGAAGATTTTTAAAAGTTCGAGGAGGAAGCTCTTAAAAGTTCCAAGTAAACACCCTTAAAAGTTTGCGACGAAGACCTTTAAAATTCACCATGGAAACTTTTAAAATTTCAGCTAGGAAGCTCTTGTTGGAGATGAAACTCATAGTGGAACCTTTTAAAAGTTCGACATGGAATCTCTTAAAAGTTCGAGACGGACGCCTTTAAAAGTTCGCGATGAAGGCCTTTAAAATTCACCATGGAAGCTTTTAAAAGTTCGGCAAGGAAACTCTTAAAAGTTTGAGATGGACACCTTTAAAAGTTCGCGATGAAGGCCTTTAAAATTCACCGTGGAAGCTTGTAAAAGTTCGAGAAGGAAGCTCTTACGGGACATGATAGTCCATGGCGCGGAGAGAATCTTCAATGGTGCACAATGGCTTATCTCCTATGACATACGAAGACATATTCTCTAATGGTATATAATCACATACTCTTCAATGGAGTGCGGTGATATACTCTCCGATGGTATACAATGACATACTCTTCAATGGCGTGCATTTACTATATTCTTCCATGACGCGCCGGGGTATTCCTCTACGGGACGCAGAGGTGTATCCTTCTACGGTGCATGCTGACGCTCGGTGAATGCAAATTATATGGAACAGTGAATGCATACTTTATATGGAGCCATGAAGACACAATTTCACGGAGCGTTCTACAAATAAAAGCTTAAGACAGAGAGCTTAAACAAATTACCAAAGTTTAAGATGGAGGCCTTTAAAAGCTCATGATAGAATACTTTAAAAGTCCATGATAGAGACCTTCAAAGATCGTGGATGGGACCTTTAAATGCTCGTGGCGTTACCCAGCATTAGCGAAAAAGTATTAGGAGCAACTCATACCAAGCTTGGCAAAGTACATGACGATCCTCATTACAACGTGGCTTGAAAAACACTTGGATGCCATTTCTGCAACCTTGGCTCAGAAACATCGGGAAGAGCTCACCCCAACCTTGGCGAATCATGCTCATGGTGTAGCACATCCATTCAAGATTCGACGTATAATAACCATTTCTTGCTCTAAGAATGTCAGAATCAGGAGCTTCATAATTTTTTAGAACCGCGACTTCAAGAGCTTCAACATATAAAGAAATCCTATCAAAATATCTTCAGAACAAATGGAAATTAGTTTTCAAAGTTGCTACAGGCGTCTGCCATTGTGGATTTTCAGCTTTGAGCGCTCAAGCCAAAAGAATCACATCTCAAGATAGGAGCATCAAAATCGAATTCTGTCTGTTTCTACAAATTTGTAACTCAGAAGAACACAACATATCCAAAATTCTATTTCAATGTCCTCTTAGATCAACGGGAATAAATTAATGAAGTTGATGCAGCATTTCCCGTGTTGGCCTGGGCAGCCCTGTACAACTCTGCCGCAAAATTCATATCTCAAGAGAGGAGTATCCAAATCGCGAGCCGCTTGATCCTTCAGAAACTAGACTCAAAGCACTAAGCTTAATTCACCTTGGATTGACATAGACAAATCTTGGAAGTCTGTACAGGGATTTGCATAAAATGACTTTAAGCAGCTGTTCCATGAGCTCTCTTTTCTTTTGTTCTTTTTTTTCTCAAATTTATTTTGCAGGCTTGCAGCAAGAGCACAAATGGTCTCAATTTCGTATGAAGACGGTGTGTGATATGACACACACATATTTCAAAGTTTGGGGCAACAAGCAAAATCTCACATAAAAGAAGAAGCTTAAAAGCTCGCCATTGTCGATTGTCGAAAAACTACTTGGAGCATTCCATCCAGAGCTTCAGCAAAAGAGTTCTACTTGGAATATAGCAAATAAGTTGATGGAGTGTCATCTCTTGCAACTTTGACGTGGAGCAACCTCTTCTGGCGCCTTTGTGGATTAGTGTATGAGGCATGACTTTTAATTCTCCAAGTTTTGTTGAAGAGCAGTTAGAGAGCCTCAATCTTTTCATTATGATACACGGCTTGAGTGAATGGACGATACCCCAGCTGCTTTAAAGAGATCTTCGACAAGTCAGAACCCCTCTTTTTATAAAAAAAAATTGATGGCATCTCCACATCGTGCCGAACCCACCCTTTTTATTTTTTATGCGATTGAACTTAGAATGAAACTCTAAGCTGCCTACGTACCTCGGTGAAGAGGATCAAGTCATTACATAGTTCGGTGCTAGTGAATTTTTTTTTGGTGTCCTAACTTTTTCCTAGGCCGCCTCTTTTGAGGTTTTCAACCTAGCGGACTTTTTTTTTTTTGTGTCCTAACTTTTGCCTAGGACGCCTCTTTCGAGGTTTTCAACCTAGCAGACTTTTTTTTAATCGGGTGCCGTGCACAGTTTATACTCTTGTGGGCCAGGAGTAACTTACAGTTTATGCTCGTACGTAAAGGAGCGATCTTCTTCAAGGATAGTACTTCTTCAAAAATTTCCCGTTAATGGGACCGATTCTTTTTCCTTTAGCATCAACAAGCTTATAAGCACCACTTGAATAGGCTTCTTGCAAGACATATGGCCCATCCCATTTTGCAGTGAACTTGCCTCCAGATTTGTGGGAGGTGATGATGGGTCTTCTTAATGCAAGAACTTGATCACCAACTTGGAAGGACCTTTGGCGAACCTTTTTATTGAAGGCACGAGATAACCGAGCTTGGTAACATTCGAGACTTTGCTGAGCTTCAAGTCTTTTTTCATCAAGAGCCTCCAACTCTTCAAGGCGCAAGCGAGCATTTTCTTCATCAGTGAGCCCTTCTTGGATAGCAAGTCGCAGCGATGGTATTTGGCGCTCTAGTGGTAGGACTGCTTCAACCCCATAAACGAGTGAGTAAGGAGTTGCCTGCGTTGGCGTACGATGAGTCGTCCTGTATGCCCATAAAGCTTCTTCCATCCTATTATGCCAATCTCGCTTGGACTTGGAAACAACTTTACTCAGCAGGTTGCACAAAGTTTTGTTGAATGCTTTAGCTAGACAATTAGCGGCAGCATTGTACATAGAAGACTTAAGCTAGACCATTAGCGGCAACATTGTACATAGAAGACTTCTGCTGTTTGAAGCCAAAGAGATCACAAATACTATTCATCAACCTATTGTCGAATGGCTTGCCATTATCCGTTATTATATAACGAGGAATACCAAAGCGGTAGATGATGTTTACTCGGATGAAGTTTGCAACCTTCTCCTTCTTCACTTCCTTAAGAGGGACAGCTTCTGCCCATTTTGAGAAGTAATCAGTTGCAGCCAAAATGAACAAGTGTCCTTCAGAAGATTTCAGCAATGGTCCGACAATGTCTAGCCCCCAAGCGTTAAATGGCCAAGATGCGACGGTCGGGTGTAACACTTCTGGTGGTTGATGTATAAAATTTGCATGGAGCTGGCAAGCTTTGCATCTTCGAGCATAATCTAAGCAATCCTGTACCATCGTCGGCCAATAGTATCCCATCCTTTTTATGTGGAAGTGGAGTTTCGGTCCAGACTGGTGTGACCCCATTATGCGCTTCTTGCATAGCTTGAAGTGTTTCATCATCCCCTAAACATCGCAGGAGCACTCCTTCAAATGATCGTCTATATAGAGTATCCTTATAGTACAGGAAGCGCGGAGCTCGGCGACGAATTTCAGTTCTTCTTTTTGGGCTTTCTGGCAGTATCCCATGACTCAAGTAGTTAACGATTCTTCCTCGTCGACTTCAGAAACAACAACAAGATGTTGGATGTCATTCATTTCAACCTCGTCATTGTCTAACGGTGGCACTATCCATTTTCGACAGATAGTAACTTTCGTCTGATCAGGCAGGGTAAGTGTTGAAGCTAGAGCAGCCAAGGCATCAGCTTTCTTATTTTCCCCTCTCGGCACATGCTGAAGAGTTACGTCACCAAGCCATCCTAACAATTTCTGTGCATCGTCGTGGTACGGACGCAACTCAGGTTTCTTTACTTCATAGCTACACAGAAGCTGAGTAATCACCAACTTAGAGTCCCCATAAACTTGCAACTGCAATTGCTTCATGTCGACGGCCATTTCGAGCCCAAGTATGAGCGCTTGGTACTCAGCGACATTATTGAAGCAATGTTGAGTCAAGGTGAAAGAATATGATAATACCTCTCCTTGGGGAGTTACAAAAACTACTCCAGCACCAGTTCCATCGCGATGTGAAGCACCATCAAAGTACATCTTCCAAGACGGTTGAACTTCGACGAACATTGCATCTTCATCAGATAACTCGTCGGTTAGCTCCCAACCATCAGGTATCGGGTGATCTGCAAAAAATCTGCCAGTGCTTGTCCTTTGACCGCCTTTTGAGGGATGTATATGATCTCAAATTGTTGAAACTGGAGATACCATCTCGCCAATCGATCGCTGTGGACTGGTTTTGACATTACGAACTTGATAGGGTTTGCTCGAGAAACCAGTCGTACAACATGAGCTTGAAAGTAATATTTCAACTTTTGAATGGAGAAGACTAGTGCTAAACACAACTTTTCAATTGGCGAGTACTTCAACTCATTTGGCGTCATCATTCTACTCAAATAGTAAAGTGAATTTTCTTTTCCTTCACTATTTTCTTGAGCCAAAAGTGCCCCAACTGATTTTTCTTGTGCCGCAATATATAATATCAACGGCTTTCCAGGGATTGGAGCTGCCAAAACAGGAGGCTTCATCAAATAGGATTTGATGCTCTCGAAGGCATTGTTGCAGGCTTGATCCCATTCAAAAGGAGTGCCTTTTTTCATGAGACTGCTGAACGGCTGACACCTTCCAGCTAGATTTGAGATGAATCTCCTAAGGTAGGCCAACTTTCCTTGCAGACTTTTCAATTCATGGAGATTTCTGGGTTTAGGCATCTTTAAAATTGCATCTACTTTTGCTTGATCAATTTCAATGCCTCGATGTCGAACAACAAAACCGAGGAATTTCCCAAAAGTAACTCCAAATGCACACTTCAAAGGGTTCATTCGAAGTTGGTACCTTCGCAGCAATTCGAACACCGTTCTCAAGTCACGCAAGTGGTCCTCTCTTCTCTTGGATTTTACCACCAAGTCATCAACATAGCACTCTACATTCTTGTGAAGCAAGTTGTCAAAGATATTTTGCATGGCCCTTTGGTAAGTGGCACCAGCATTTTTCAAACCAAACGACATCACCTTGTAGCAATAAATACCCTTAGGAGTTCGGAATGCTGTGAATTCTTCATCCTTAGGTGACATACGAATTTGATTATAGCCAGAAGAGCCATCAATGAAAGACATAGCCTCGTAACCAGTAGTGGCATTAATCATAAGTTCTGGAATAGGAAGCGGGAACTCATCTTTAGGACATGCATTATTGAGATCCCTAAAATCAACACAAACTCGAATTTGACCATTCTTCTTCCTTACAGGCACTATGCTTGAGATCCATGTGGGGTACTTGACTTCACGCATAAAACCAGCCTCGATGAGTTTGTTGACTTCCACTTCAATCAAGGGGACCAAATCTGGCCTAAAGTGATGTTGGGCTTGTTTTACAGGACGAGTAACACTCTTGACTGCCAAATGATGAACCGCCACTTTCGGATCTAAGCCAGGCATCTCTTTGTAACTCCAAGCGAAGACATCCTTATACTCTTTTAGTAGATCTACATAAGCACATTCTTCCCCCGCTGCTAGCAGAGCACTAATATATGTAGGCCTTGGATCTTCATTCGTGCCAAGGTTGATCTCTTTCAATGCATCAATTGTTGCCTTCACACCTTCTTCCAGTTCTGGTGGAGTATCTGTAGCATCTTCTTCTTCATGAGGATCGTCATTGTTGAAAGATATGTGGTGACAACCAGAAAAATCATCTACCTCACTTACAATCTCATCCTCTTCTTGTGCAATGATGTGATAAGAAGATTCCATGATTTCTTCATCTTCATCACGCTCCTTCGTGTGGACTATAATGTGAGTCTTGGCCTTTAACACATCTTCACATGAGACTATCAATTTTTCTTCGCGCCACAATCTTGAAGGGATAAGACTTTGACCACAATTAGAAAGGGCATGCACCTTCACACTTTTGGATTTTCTCGGAGGCTTGTTTTTCTTATTCAATGGTCCCAACCTATCAAAGACAAAAGTTCTTGAAGACGGTTTTCCGAACCGATCAAAGACAAAAGTTCTTGGAGATATTTCTCCCAGCCGATCAAATACAGAAGTTCTTGGAGATGGTTCTCCCAGCCGATCAAATACAAAAGATCTCTTGCTCGAAGCCACAGAGTCGTCTTCAGCAGTGATGTAGTTGTTGCTTGCCATTCTTATAGAGATACGAACCGGTGGAGGTTTCTCATAACCCAAGCCTTCGCGTGATTTCTTCATGGTACCTTCAGGTAAGAGCTTCCCTAGTGTAGATGGTTCATTGGGGTCATATCCGGCCTTTGCAAACAACTTGTAAGCATTCGGATCAAATCCCTCATTCGTGCGCTTCGTAGGGAGTTCTTTATTCAGCGGTAGATTTTTAGCCACAAAACTACCAAGTAACTTCGAGATCAGCCTCATCGCATCAATTCGCTTGACGGGGAGAGTTAATCCCTTGAGTTGATCACTTTGAGGATTAGAAGACTGGTTTTCTTCTTTCTTCAATTTTGGAACGTAGCGAAGTGTGACTTATTTTCTTGCTCGAAGCTGCAACATTTGCCTTGTGTACGTTACTTTGATTAAAGAGAACTTGACCTCCATCAGTCACAACTTATGCTTTACCAGCTGCCACCTTAGCCCTTTTAGCTGCAAGCTCGGCATCTTTGGTTGTTGCTTTATTATCGGCTTTTACTCCTCCCACGACATTTTTCAAGTAGAATTTTGCATCGACGAAGTGTGCCTCTACTTCAGTAAATGGCTTGTCATTAGCAATGACCGTCATTTCGACTCCACCCTCATGATATTTTAGGCATTGGTGGTAAGTGGATGGAACCACTTTGTTCTCGTGTATCCAAGGCCTACCAAGCAAGATATTATATGAAGTCCTTGCGTCGATCACATGCATCCATGCACTTGAAGTCATCTCTCCAATGGTGAGATCCATTTTTAAGGCACCTATAGCTCTTTGCCCCCCTTGGTTGAATCCTTGAATCAACAAGCGACTTTGCGTTAGTTCTTCAGTAGAGATGCCAAGTTCCTTCAGCGTGCGGATAGGCAAGATGTTGACTCCAGATCCTCCGTCAATCAAGATTCTATTCACTCTTTGCTCATTAACATAGCCAACCACGAATAAGGGACGATTATGAGGAGTCTCCCCGAGTAGAATGTCATCATTTGTAAAGGCGATCTTTGCTTCACAAGTATTCGCTTCTTGGGAGATAGGCTCAATGAGCTTTTCTGATTGTGTCGGTGGCAACAACTCTGATGTCCCACTCTTCTCTTCTTCTTTATCAGCATTACAACATGAAGCCTTAATATCACCCTTACGAATCTCCGTGCGAAACCAACTTGGAAAGAACTCTTCCAGAGTAACTGGATGGCGCAGTTTTTGATAGTGGTAAACCTCTACCCTTGCCTTTTGTGGACGTCGAGTCACTAGTATCCAACCTTCATCATCTCCTTGATCAGTTTGAGCGTCACTTTCTTCCAATGATGCTTGCTCCAAGCTCTGCATATTTAGTTTGGCGAGTTGTAGCGATTGATTTACTAAGATAGGTTCGAAGTCGCCAAACTTGATCATGACGTCATTCTCTTCAAATCCTTCAATGAAGTTGCAGATCACCACAGGGTCGTGTGAGTCAAACATGATGGAAACCTGGTTTGCCTCTTCCTTTTCATCTTGCAGTACAATCTTTCCTTCATTGGCCAATTCCATTATTTTGTCTTTGAAGACGATACATTTCTCGAGCGAGTGCCCCACAAGTCAATGATACTTGCAATAATTTGGATCATTCGTCTTTCCAGCTTCATTGGGCCGCTTCATCTCTGGCAGCTCAATGAACTTTAACTCCAGAAGTTCATCAAAGATTGCAGGAACATCAGAATCTAGGAATGTATATTCTCTTTCTTGCATCTCTTTTAAAGTCAACTTCCAACTTGGCTTGTCCTTAAACGAAGTCGTCTTCACACTTTGCTTCTTGCTTACCTTTGTGGTAAACTTCAAAGGTGCAGTATCAACATTCATAGATTCTTTATTTTCAGCCTTGGGTGCCAGTTTGCTCCATTTCTTGACTTCTTACTTGTCTTTTCCTCTGCGAGACTCATAGACAGGCGGTCCTTCACTTCCACGGGAAGCGATGCTTAACTCCATATCATGGGCGCGTGTGGCCAACTCTTCAAAAGTCCTAGGCTTTATTCCTTGCAGGATGTAGCGAAGCCCCCAATGCATGCCTTGAATGCACATCTCTATCCCCGATGCTTCACTTAGCCTATCTTTACAATTAAGACTTGCATTCCTCCATCGATTGATAAAATCAATAACTGGTTCTTCTTTTCGTTGGCGAGTGTTTGTGAGCTCTATCATGCTCACAGTACGCCTTGTGCTATAAAAGCGATTGAGAAACTCGTACTCCAGATCCTCCCAACTATCAATGGAACCAGACTCGAGGTCCGTATACCAATCAAAGGCATTTCCCTTAAGTGAGCGAACGAACTGCTTGACAAGATAATCTCCATATGTTCCAGCATTGTAGCATGTTTCAACGAAGTGCGCCACATGTTGCTTTGGATTTCCCTTGCCGTCAAACTGTTGGAATTTCGAGGGTTGATAATCAGCGGGCATCTTTAAGCTATCAATCCTTACAGTGTACAGCTTCGCGTATGCGAGAGAAGACGTGGAGGCAACCTCGTACTTATCCTTAATCGTCCCCATAATAATCTCCTTTAGCTGATCAATTGGAATCAATCCATCAGTAGAAACTTGGATTTCCTTAGCAGGTGTCGCTTGCTTTGCTGGAGTATTAATTATTTCTTGAACTTCTGGACGCTTCCCTGGCGCATGGCTAGATTCGCCCTCCATCATGCCTTCCATTTTGTTGATGCGAGCGTCTTGATCTTTGACATAGTTTGTCAAGCTATCAATCGCCTTTGCCAAGCTTGCAAGTTGTTCCTCCATTGTTAAGGTATTAGTCGCCATCGCTTGCACAGCTATTGGAGATGATGGAGAGTAGCAAGAATTTTCCCACAGATTAATCCTTGACTTGCCTATGTCCGGCGATGCGGTTGGAGATGATCCAGCACTCGAATCATCATTGCGTCCTTTCATGATTTTCTTCTTAGATCCAGAAACGCTAAGCCGAGCTAAAGCTCTTTCAACAATTTCAGCAACATTGCTTTCTTCCTCCAATCCACCAGTAGAGGACCCAGCTCCTTTCGAAGATGAAAAATTAAATGTTGGAGTCAATGTGGACGACACTTGGAGTGCTTGCTGTCCAAACAAATTTGCTTTGTTCCTCGTAACTGGTCCAAAGCTTCCCTTAGTAGCATTCATGACGCTTTCAACTTCAGAGGAGAACTTAGAATTGGCATCAAGATCATGAGGCCAAGGAGATTTTGCAGCAGCAGCAGCAAATTTTGAGTTGGTGTTCTTAGAAGCCATCTCAATGTTATTGAACTATGCGAGTTGAAAAGTTGAGATGAGAGGTAGAGATGGTCCCACCGGGCGTGCCAAAATTTGTAACAAGTAAATTCGCGTCAAGAAATAAATATCAAGACAGGAAAATATTGTAACGAGTGTAGTATTTGATTTCAATATATGAGTAGTACAATCTCTATAATTTCTCTGATTCGCCTTTCCAAATACAAATTTTAAGTAATGATCCAAGGGCTTTTGAGCTTGATCTTGAACCTTCCTTTTAATGCT
Source organism: Petunia x hybrida (assembly GCA_037355625.1). NCBI lineage: Eukaryota > Viridiplantae > Streptophyta > Magnoliopsida > Solanales > Solanaceae > Petunia > Petunia x hybrida. The sequence continues at coordinate 145,830 of JBBBVM010000170.1, forward strand.
TGAATCTTCCTTTTGATGTTTGAATCCTTAGAACTTGTAGAAATTCCTTGCAGCTTTTAAGAAACTTGTAGCATTTGATCCACGAGCTCCTTGTTGCTTCTTGTTATGAATTCCTCTTGCTCTTGATTTCTCATCCTCAAATGAGAGGTTGACCCCTTTATATAGATATGGGATGGAGTGGGCTCCGAGAAGACTTAACGGGCCTTGGCCCGTAGACCGGCCAATCAGATTTAAGCAGTGACAAGGCCGCATTTGATTGGCCAGAACATGTCACTTGTACACATGGCACATTTTTATTGGCCATTTGGATTTGACTAGGATTGTCATGTCATTGGCATATGGCATAATCCTATTGGTTTTATAATTTGACTTGGCGCCACGTCGCTTGCACATGTGGCACTGATTTGGGCCTTTAGGATAAGATGATATCCATTAGCTTTGAGCTAATAAAGTGGGCTTATCATTTGTGGCCCAATGGATTTGGATGTTGGACCTATATAATTAACCCAATTATACTAGCCCATTTAATATATTTGGACTAATATATCTCGAATTTAATATATAGCCATTTTATTTCATGGATTTTGATCCAATAAAATTTACTTGTCTACAGTCACGCCAAAAACATCACAGGAGAACTTTGCAACTTGTTAAATAATTGAAGCCAGATTGAGTCTAGAAAATAAATAATCTGGCTCGGATACTAATGAAGGCAATTAAAGGGGAAGAACAACGAGTTGTGTACCTTGTTAATCGCAGCGGAATCGACGAACTCACCACCGTCTAAATTGCCTAAGTCCCACTTCGAATCTCTAGGAAACGAAGCACTAACCCACAATTTAAGAGTCTTCTTTGTGTGTGTTTTGCTAGAAAGAAAATTGGGAAGAGAAAGAAAAGAAAAATTTTCTCTGTTCACTTTTTCATCTGAAGAATACGCTAAACTTTTATAGGAGAGAAAATAGAGCAGTTTTTCCAGAAAATTCCCACTCCTCATTAACATGGAGTAACTTTCCACGTTTTCCTTTCACTCTTCTAATATAGCGTGAACTTCCGTTTAGTAGTTACTATCAAATATAAAACTTTCCTCCATAGCCTACATTGCCTTTTCTCCTAACTCTTTAGCTCTTTTGCTTCTCATTTCAGCTTCCTCTTCTTCACCCATGACTCTTTCAATAACCATCTTAATATCATCTTTGGTCACTTGTGCTCCAATGTTTTCTTCCTCTCCAAACATAACAGGATTCTGAATGACAGCCTTTACACCTGTCTTTAGTACATTCACTATTAGTCTTTCATTAAAGAAATTGTTCAGCAAAAATTGGCCAAGTGATCATTGGCACGCCTGCAGAGATTCCTTCGATGCTGGAATTCCATCCACAATGTGTCAAGAATCCTCCGGTTGAAGTATGAGAAAATATTAGTACTTTTGGTGCCAACCATGGCTTAAAAATTCTTGTCCTTTCAATCTTTCCTCAAAATTTTCTTCCACTAACCAACTTTTTAATTTTTTTCGACGTGCCTAAAAACCCAAATAAAGGGTCTTTTCAACGAGTCTAAACCAAGTCCCAACTCTATCATTTGTGGCGTTGGAAGGCGTGATAGGCTCCCAAGACATACGAAGAATACAGAATTTGGTTCCCAAGAATCTAGCCATTTTTGACATTGGTGTTCATCAATTGACGTCTTGTTTCCTCTTTCAGCCTTGTCCTGTTTCTCTTTGTTGCACAGACAAACAGGACCAATAGTCCAAACTTTCTTGGCTTTAGCCTTTTCCAATCCCTTGAAATATTCTGGTTCTAACTCCTGAAAGCTATTAGCCACTATCCCATGAGCTTCTTCATCTGCTTTCTTCATTTGATCAGCTAATTCATTCCAATCAGGACTTCTTGGCTTAAAAGTATTTGCAAGCTGAGCTTTGTTTAATTCAATCTTTTCATGTAATCCCGGAACTTGAAAATACTCTGTATCAGACTCCAACTTTTCCAACTCCTTCCAATCTCTCAAATTGTGTAAGCACAATAAAGAAAAATAGCACATCCATGGAAAACAAGCCTAGGGATGTTGAACTTTGGTGCAACATTTGTTGTCCACGGAAAACTGTTATTCCTGCAACCAAATAAATCAGTAAAGACAGAAAACAGAAGTATATTATCAGTTTGTTATGGGACGATCCCGAGCCCACTATTTACTTGTGTCTCCTTAAGAAATCTAACCCCCTCACAGTTGCCCAAGGTTCACGGGTTAATTTCTCCCAGGATGGAACGGGATAACAGTTCTACTGTAGCGGCACTTCAAACAGTAGAACACTGCGAACTCAAAGAAACGGAGCAAATCACACGACTTACTAAGACTTACTTAGTATGCAGAAAAGAGAGGATATGCAGTAAGAAGTATGCAGTAAGAAGTTTTGTATTTTCGTTTTTCAGTGTGTTGAAATGATGAAGACTGACCAGTTTATATAGCCATGGGAAAGGTATGAAGAGTCACCACTAATGTCTGAATTCATTGCCACTAACAACTGAATTCATCACCACTAATGGCTAAATTCATTGCCACTAACACCTGAAGTTACTGCCACTAATGGGCTGAACTCACTAATTGTCAGTAATGAATTTTTAGTTAATGGGAAAACGTGGGAGAGTGGGAGAACGTGGAGGAATAACTATTCTGGATTAATCAGATTAATCCATTCAGATTTCTGTTACACAAACAGAATTAAATATTAAATATTAATAATAAATTATTAATTGAATAATATTTTTAGTTTTGTTGGTCCAAAAAATTAAGTCAATCAATCATATCAATTGACCGAAATCCGAAATCCGAAGCCGAAGCCGAGACGAGCGAGCGACGACGACGGCGCGAGGCTTCCCTTCTTCTCAACCCTTTTAAGAGCTAAGAGAAGTGATTTTGTATTTAAACCCAACAAAAGTCTTTTCCTCTACCAATATGGGAGAAGGTGCATTTCCTTACAAAAAGGAACCTTTTCACCTTCCCACCCATTTCCCATTCACACTCTATTTATTCCAAAATCCCAACAATCCCCCACATGAATGGGGAATGGCTATATTGAAAATATGCATGACAGACTTGTGTGATTTGCAAGAAAGAATTAGTTGCATCGGGATAAGTAGGTTTCCCTTTGAACTTTCCGTAGTGAACATACATCGGATATACTCGGTCAATCGGTAGATTTGATATCTTTGAACCGTTGAGCTTTGGTGTATACCTAGACAACGTAAGTCACACAACTAACCCTTAACCGTCTTTGGTTCTCACTGTTGTGTTCGTTTCAGCCATGAACACCGCCTGGTTTCATAAGTACTTAGAGAACTTGCCATACCGAATTCTCCTTGAAGCGGCTTCCACTTCATCCTTACATAGGTGATTTCTAAACGTGTAATCCTATAGATATACACTGTTTGATAACTAAAATATCAAACTTAGACAATCATTAAAAAATACCTCTAGCATTTTATCCTTGGTACTTGAACATTGTCTCATCACGAGAATGGACCAAACATTTAATTGACAATGTTGGACCGTCAAACACAACTTTGTATTCTCCTTGAACCTAGTTCTTGGGATCTCCAGTCTCCTAGGTAGAGTTACCGCCGTGATGACTTGTCCTTGGCCATAGTCCCATTCCCTTCGATGAACACTCAACCGCCTCTCTAGTTAAGCCTTTTGTAAGCGGATCCGCCACATTATCCCTTGACTTCACGTAGTCAATGGTGATAATTCCCCTAGAGAGTAGGTCCCTAATGGTTTTATGCCTTCGTCGTATGTGACGATTCTTACCGTTATACATGACATTCCTCGCTCTTCCTATAGCCGATTGACTATCACAATGTATACAAACTGGTGTCAACGGCTTAGGCCAAAACGGAATGTCTTCCAAAAAGTTCCGAAGCCATTCAGCTTCTTCACCGGCTTTATCTAAGGCTATGAATTCAGCTTCCATAGTAGAGCGGGCAATACATGTTTGCTTGGACGATTTCCAAGACACCGCTCCTCCACCAAGTGCGAAAATATATCCACTTGTGGACTTAGAATCAGTTGTGCCAGTGATCCAATTGGCATCACAATATCCTTCAATGACTGCAGGATACCTGTTATAATGCAATGCAAAGTCTTGAGTGTATTTTAAATACCCCAAAACACGTTTCATTGCCATCCAATGGGTCTGATTGGGATTACTCGTGTATCGACTTAGCTTACTTATAGCACAAGCTATATCTGGTCGAGTACAATTCATGACGTACATCAAACTTCCCAAAACACGTGCATAATCCCGTTGCGACGTGCTTTGACCTTTGTTCTTCTTTAGAGCAAGGTTTACATCAATAGGAGTCTTTAAAATTTTAAAATCCAAATATTTAAATTTTTCAAGAACACTATTGATGTAGTGAGTTTGAGACAACGCCAGACCTTGAGGAGTTCTACGGATCTTAACACCCAGAATTAAGTCCGCAACTCCTAAGTCTTTCATATCAAATTTGCTAGTCAACATGCGTTTCGTAGCATTTATATTGGCAATGTTATTGCTTAGTATCAACATGTCGTCCACATATAAGCAAACAATGACTATAAAATTAGGAGTATTCTTAATGTAGACACATTTGTCACACTCGTTAATCTTAAAGCCATTTGACAACATTGTATGATCAAATTTTGCATGCCATTGTTTAGGTGCTTATTTCAGTCCATAAAGTGACTTAACAAGTTTACACACCATCTTTTCTTTACCTGGAACCACGAACCCTTCAGGTTGTTCCATGTAAATTTCTTCCTCCAAATCCCCGTTTAAGAACGCTGTCTTAACGTCCATTTGATAGATTTCCAGACCATACACGGCGGCTAATGCTATTAAAATTCGAATAGATGTAATTCTGGTTACCGGTGAGTATGTGTCAAAGTAGTCAAGACCTTCTTGTTGTCTATAGCCTTTAACAACAAGCCTTGCCTTGTACTTGTCAATAGCGCCATCAGCTTTCATTTTCCTTTTGAAAATCCACTTAGAACCTAATGGTTTGTTTCCAGGAGGAAGATCAACCAACTCCCAAGTATGGTTGCTCAAAATAGATTCTATTTCACTATTGACTGCCTCTTTCCAAAACGGAGAGTCTGAAGAAGACATCGCTTCTTTAAACGTCCGAGGCTCATTTTCCAGCAGGAAAGTGACAAAGTCATCTCCAAACGAAGTAGAAGTTCTTTGACGCTTGCTTCGTCTTGGTTCTTCCTCATTTGGTGAATTTCCTTTGGTTCCTTCCCGAGGTCGTTTGGATCTTTCACCAACTGACTCATATTCCTTCTTATACGGATATATTGTTTCAAAGAATTCAGCACTATCTGATTCCATCACCGTATTAACATGAATGTCGGGATTTTCTGATTTATGAACCAGAAATCGATATGCTTTACTGTTTATAGCATACCCAATGAAAACACAATCAACTGTTTTCGGTCCAATCTTAACCCTTTTGGGTTTTGGGACCTGCACTTTTGCCAAACACCCCCACACTTTGAAGTAATTCAAGTTGGGCTTCCTTCCTTTCCACTTTTCATATGGAATGGAAAGTGTTTTGCTATGGGGAACTCGATTGAGTATTTGATTAGCCGTGAATATAGCTTCCCCCCACAAGTTCTGGGGTAGACCCGAACTGATTAACAAGGCATTCATCATCTCCTTTAATGTCCGATTTTTCCTTTCCGCAATCCCATTGGATTGAGGCGTGTAAGGGGCAGTTGTTTGATGAATAATGCCATATTCCAAACATATTTGTTCAAAAGGAGATTCATATTCTCCACCCCTATCACTTCTTATCATTTTGATCTTTTTGTTAAGTTGCGTTTCAACTTCATTTTTGTATTGCTTGAATGCGTCAATTGCCTCATCTTTACTACTAAGTAAATAAACATAGCAGTAACGAGTGCTATCGTCAATAAAAGTTATGAAATACTTCTTTCCACCGTGAGATGGTATTGACTTCATGTCACAAATATCTGTATGAATTAAGTCTAATGGTTCAGAATCCCTTTCAATTGACTTGTAAGGGTGTTTAGCATATTTAGACTCAACACATATTTGACATTTTGACTTAGCGCAATCAAATTTAGGCAATACTTCCAAATTGATCATTTTTCGCAAGGTTTTATAATTGACATGTCCCAAACGAGAATGCCATAAATTATTTGACTCAAGTAAGTAAGAAGAAGCTGCAATTTTATTCATAGTGTCAACGACCATTACATTGAGTTTGAAAAGGCCCTCAGTCAGGTAACCTTTTCCTACATACAGCTCATTCTTAGTTATTACAACTTTGTCAGAAACAAACACACACTTAAACCCGTTTTTCACAAGAAGTGCAGTAGACACCAAGTTCTTCCTTATTTCAGGAACGTGAAGAACATTGGTCAGAGTCACAACCTTGCCAGACGTCATCTTGAGGAATATCTTTCCATATCCTTCGATTTTGGCCGTTGCAGAATTGCCCATAGAGAGCGCCTCATCAGGTCCAGCGGGAGCATATGAAGCAAAGGCTTCCTTCACAGCACAAACATGGCGGGTGGCTCCTGAATCAATCCACCATTCCTTAGGATTTCCAACTAAGTTGCATTCAGAAATCATAGCACATAAATCAATTTCTTGCACTCCTTGGGCCAATTTTGTCTCTTCAACCATGTTTGCTTGACCTTTTTCCTTTTTCCTGTCCTTCTTTGCAGCACGACAGTCTGCGGACTTATGTCCACTCTTGCCACAGTTGTAGCAATTTCCCTTGAACTTTTTCTTGCTGGGGTTGGTCTTCCCTCCAGAAGGCTTCTTCCTCTTATTTTGATTTGGAGTGTGCTCAACAATATTTGCTCCCGCTATTGCAGCACTTCCACGAGCCTTCTTTGCAGCAGATTTGTTGTCCTCTTCAATCCTCAAGCGTACAACCAAATCTTCAAGGGTCATCTCCTTGCGCTTGTGTTTCAAGTAATTTTTAAAGTCATTCCATGATGGAGGTAACTTTTCAATCATGGCTGCAACTTGAAACGCTTCATTAATCTTCAAACCTTCAAAGAAAAGGTTGTTAGCAACAATATAAATAATACTCTTAACAGAAGTATTAATCAAGATCAAACCTTCAGCAAGGAGATCATGGATAAGGACTTGAAGTTCTTGGACTTGGGACACAACAGATTTGTTATCCACCATTTTATAATCCAGAAATTTGGCAGCCACAAATTTCTTCAGTCCAGCGTCTTCAGTCTTATATTTCTTTTCTAGAATATCCCACAGTTTCTTAGACGTTTCAACATTACTGTAAACATTGTACAGGTCATCTTCCAAGCCACTTAGAATGTAATTCTTGCATAGGAAGTCAGAATGCTTCCAAGCCTCAATCACAAGGAAGCGTTCGTTTTCAGGTGTTTCATCCGTCAGGACTGGAGCATCCTCCTTGATAAACCTTTGCAGGCTTAAGGTGGTCAGATAAAAGAACATCTTTTGCTGCCACCTTTTAAAGTCCACACCAGAAAACTTCCCTGGCTTTTCTGCAGGAGGCATAACCGATGCAGCAGCACGGCTAGGCCCAGCAGCACCAGAAACTGCGGTAGCATTCGTATTCACAGCAGGGACAGTTTGTTCAGCTCCGTTAGTCATCTCTGTCAAGTGACACAAGCAGAAACAATATTAATAAACTGTTTAAATAATAGGAGTAGAAAAAACCACGAAGGCTTTTAGTCCCCACAAACAGATTATTTCACAGTAATTAGGAGTAGAAAAACCACGAAAGTTTTAGTCTCCACAGCAGATTATTATTTTATATACGAGTAGAAAACCACAAAGGTTTCAGTCTCCTTAACCAGTATTTATTTAAGTGCAGAAAATAAATAATAATAGATTTCTTAAGCTTGTTATTCCTGCAACCAAATAAATCAGTAAAGACAGAAAACAGAAGTATATTATCAGTTTGTTATGGGACGATCCCGAGCCCACAATTTACTTGTGTCTCCTTAAGAAATCTAACCCCCTCACAGTTGCCCAAGGTTCACGGGTTAATTTCTCCCAGGATGGAACGGGATAACAGTTCTACTGTAGCGGCACTTCAAACAGTAGAACACTGCGAACTCAAAGAAACGGAGCAAATCACACGACTTACTAAGACTTACTTAGTATGCAGAAAAGAGAGGATATGCAGTAAGAAGTATGCAGTAAGAAGTTTTGTATTTTCGTTTTTCAGTGTGTTGAAATGATGAAGACTGACCAGTTTATATAGCCATGGGAAAGGTATGAAGAGTCACCACTAATGTCTGAATTCATTGCCACTAACAACTGAATTCATCACCACTAATGGCTAAATTCATTGCCACTAACACCTGAAGTTACTGCCACTAATGGGCTGAACTCACTAATTGTCAGTAATGAATTTTTAGTTAATGGGAAAACGTGGGAGAGTGGGAGAACGTGGAGGAATAACTATTCTAACAGAATTAAATATTAAATATTAATAATAAATTATTAATTAAATAATATTTTTAGTTTTGTTGGTCCAAAAAATTAAGTCAATCAATCATATCAATTGACCGAAATCCGAAATCCGAAATCCGAAGCCGAAGCCGAGACGAGCGAGCGACGACGACGGCGCGAGGCTTCCCTTCTTCTCAACCCTTTTAAGAGCTAAGAGAAGTGATTTTGTATTTAAACCCAACAGAAGTCTTTTCCTCTACCAATATGGGAGAAGGTGCATTTCCTTACAAAAAGGAACCTTTTCACCTTCCCACCCATTTCCCATTCACACTCTATTTATTCCAAAATCCCAACAATCCCCCACATGAATGGGGAATGGCTATATTGAAAATATGCATGACAGACTTGTGTGATTTGCAAGAAAGAATTAGTTGCATCGGGATAAGTAGGTTTCCCTTTGAACTTTCCGTAGTGAACATACATCGGATATACTCGGTCAATCGGTAGATTTGATATCTTTGAACCGTTGAGCTTTGGTGTATACCTAGACAACGTAAGTCACACAACTAACCCTTAACCGTCTTTGGTTCTCACTGTTGTGTTCGTTTCAGCCATGAACACCGCCTGGTTTCATAAGTACTTAGAGAACTTGCCATACCGAATTCTCCTTGAAGCGGCTTCCACTTCATACTTACATAGGTGATTTCTAAACGTGTAATCCTATAGATATACACTGTTTGATAACTAAAATATCAAACTTAGACAATCATTAAAAAATACCTCTAGCATTTTATCCTTGGTACTTGAACATTGTCTCATCACGAGAATGGACCAAACATTTAATTGACAATGTTGGACCGTCAAACACAACTTTGTATTCTCCTTGAACCTAGTTCTTGGGATCTCCAGTCTCCTAGGTAGAGTTACCGCCGTGATGACTTGTCCTTGGCCATAGTCCCATTCCCTTCGATGAACACTCAACCGCCTCTCTAGTTAAGCCTTTTGTAAGCGGATCCGCCACATTATCCCTTGACTTCACGTAGTCAATGGTGATAATTCCCCTAGAGAGTAGGTCCCTAACGGTTTTATGCCTTCGTCGTATGTGACGATTCTTACCGTTATACATGACATTCCTCGCTCTTCCTATAGCCGATTGACTATCACAATGTATACAAACTGGTGTCAACGGCTTAGGCCAAAACAGAATGTCTTCCAAAAAGTTCCGAAGCCATTCAGCTTCTTCACCGGCTTTATCTAAGGCTATGAATTCAGCTTCCATAGTAGAGCGGGCAATACATGTTTGCTTGGACGATTTCCAAGACACCGCTCCTCCACCAAGTGCGAAAATATATCCACTTGTGGACTTAGAATCAGTTGTGCCAGTGATCCAATTGGCATCACAATATCCTTCAATGACTGCAGGATACCTGTTATAATGCAATGCAAAGTCTTGAGTGTATTTTAAATACCCCAAAACACGTTTCATTGCCATCCAATGGGTCTGATTGGGATTACTCGTGTATTGACTTAGCTTACTTATAGCACAAGCTATATCTGGTCGAGTACAATTCATGACGTACATCAAACTTCCCAAAACACGTGCATAATCCCGTTGCGACGTGCTTTGACCTTTGTTCTTCTTTAGAGCAAGGTTTACATCAATAGGAGTCTTTGAAATTTTAAAATCCAAATATTTAAATTTTTCAAGAACACTATTGATGTAGTGAGTTTGAGACAACGCCAGACCTTGAGGAGTTCTATGGATCTTAACACCCAGAATTAAGTCCGCAACTCCTAAGTCTTTCATATCAAATTTGCTAGTCAACATGCGTTTCGTAGCATTTATATTGGCAATGTTATTGCTTAGTATCAACATGTCGTCCACATATAAGCAAACAATGACTATAAAATTAGGAGTATTCTTAATGTAGACACATTTGTCACACTCGTTAATCTTAAAGCCATTTGACAACATTGTATGATCAAATTTTGCATGCCATTGTTTAGGTGCTTGTTTCAGTCCATAAAGTGACTTAACAAGTTTACACACCATCTTTTCTTTACCTGGAACCACGAACCCTTCAGGTTGTTCCATGTAAATTTCTTCCTCCAAATCCCCGTTTAAGAACGCTGTCTTAACGTCCATTTGATGGATTTCCAGACCATACACGGCGGCTAATGCTATTAACATCCGAATAGATGTAATTCTGGTTACCGGTGAGTATGTGTCAAAGTAGTCAAGACCTTCTTGTTGTCTATAGCCTTTAACAACAAGCCTTGCCTTGTACTTGTCAATAGTGCCATCAGCTTTCATTTTCCTTTTGAAAATCCACTTAGAACCTAATGGTTTGTTTCCAGGAGGAAGATCAACCAACTCCCAAGTATGGTTGCTCAAAATAGATTCTATTTCACTATTGACTGCCTCTTTCCAAAACGGAGAGTCTGAAGAAGACATCGCTTCTTTAAACGTCCGACGCTCATTTTCCAACAGGAAAGTGACAAAGTCATCTCCAAACGAAGTAGAAGTTCTTTGACGCTTGCTTCGTCTTGGTTCTTCCTCATTTGGTGAATTTCCTTTGGTTCCTTCCCGAGGTCGTTTGGATCTTTCACCAACTGACTCATATTCCTTCTTATACGGATATATTGTTTCAAAGAATTCAGCACTATCTGATTCCATCACCGTATTAACATGAATGTCGGAATTTTCTGATTTATGAACCAGAAATCGATATGCTTTACTGTTTATAGCATACCCAATGAAAAAACAATCAACTGTTTTCGGTCCAATCTTAACCCTTTTGGGTTTTGGGACCTGCACTTTTGCCAAACACCCCCACACTTTGAAGTAATTCAAGTTGGGCTTCCTTCCTTTCCACTTTTCATATGGAATGGAAAGTGTTTTGCTATGGGGAACTCGATTGAGTATTTGATTAGCCGTGAATATAGCTTCCCCCCACAAGTTCTGGGGTAGACCCGAACTGATTAACAAGGCATTCATCATCTCCTTTAATGTCCGATTTTTCTTTTCCGCAATCCCATTGGATTGAGGCGTGTAAGGGGCAGTTGTTTGATGAATAATGCCATATTCCAAACATATTTGTTCAAAAGGAGATTCATATTCTCCACCCCTATCACTTCTTATCATTTTGATCTTTTTGTTAAGTTGCGTTTCAACTTCATTTTTGTATTGCTTGAATGCGTCAATTGCCTCATCTTTACTACTAAGTAAATAAACATAGCAGTAACGAGTGCTATCGTCAATAAAAGTTATGAAATACTTCTTTCCACCGCGAGATGGTATTGACTTCATGTCACAAATATCTGTATGAATTAAGTCTAATGGTTCAGAATCCCTTTCAATTGACTTGTAAGGGTGTTTAGCATATTTAGACTCAACACATATTTGACATTTTGACTTAGCGCAATCAAATTTAGGCAATACTTCCAAATTGATCATTTTTCGCAAGGTTTTATAATTGACATGTCCCAAACGAGAATGCCATAAATTATTTGACTCAAGTAAGTAAGAAGAAGCTGCAATTTTATTCATAGTGTCAACGACCATTACATTGAGTTTGAAAAGGCCCTCAGTCAGGTAACCTTTTCCTACATACAGCTCATTCTTAGTTATTACAACTTTTTCAGAAACAAACACACACTTAAACCCGTTTTTCACAAGAAGTGCAGTAGACACCAAGTTCTTCCTTATTTCAGGAACGTGAAGAACATTGGTCAGAGTCACAACCTTGCCAGACGTCATCTTGAGGAATATCTTTCCATATCCTTCGATTTTGGCCGTTGCAGAATTGCCCATAGAGAGCGCCTCATCAGGTCCAGCGGGAGCATATGAAGCAAAGGCTTCCTTCACAGCACAAACATGGCGGGTGGCTCCTGAATCAATCCACCATTCCTTAGGATTTCCAACTAAGTTGCATTCAGAAATCATAGCACATAAATCAATTTCTTGCACTCCTTGGGCCAATTTTGTCTCTTCAACCATGTTTGCTTGACCTTTTTCCTTTTTCCTGTCCTTCTTTGCTGCACGACAGTCTGCGGACTTATGTCCACTCTTGCCACAGTTGTAGCAATTTCCCTTGAACTTTTTCTTGCTGGGGTTGGTCTTCCCTCCAGAAGGCTTCTTCCTCTTATTTTGATTTGGAGTGTGCTCAACAATATTTGCTCCCGCTATTGCAGCACTTCCACGAGCCTTCTTTGCAGCAGATTTGTTGTCCTCTTCAATCCTCAAGCGTACAACCAAATCTTCAAGGGTCATCTCCTTGCGCTTGTGTTTCAAGTAATTTTTAAAGTCATTCCATGATGGAGGTAACTTTTCAATCATGGCTGCAACTTGAAACGCTTCATTAATCTTCAAACCTTCAAAGAAAAGGTTGTTAGCAACAATATAAATAATACTCTTAACAGAAGTATTAATCAAGATCAAACCTTCAGCAAGGAGATCATGGATAAGGACTTGAAGTTCTTGGACTTGGGACACAACAGATTTGTTATCCACCATTTTATAATCCAGAAATTTGGCAGCCACAAATTTCTTCAGTCCAGCGTCTTCAGTCTTATATTTCTTTTCTAGAATATCCCACAGTTTCTTAGACGTTTCAACATTACTGTAAACATTGTACAGGTCATCTTCCAAGCCACTTAGAATGTAATTCTTGCATAGGAAGTCAGAATGCTTCCAAGCCTCAATCACAAGGAAGCGTTCGTTTTCAGGTGTTTCATCCGTCAGGACTGGAGCATCCTCCTTGATAAACCTTTGCAGGCTTAAGGTGGTCAGATAAAAGAACATCTTTTGCTGCCACCTTTTAAAGTCCACACCAGAAAACTTCCCTGGCTTTTCTGCAGGTGGCATAACCGATGCAGCAGCACGGCTAGGCCCAGCAGCACCAGAAACTGCGGTAGCATTCGTATTCACAGCAGGGACAGTTTGTTCAGCTCCGTTAGTCATCTCTGTCAAGTGACACAAGCAGAAACAATATTAATAAACTGTTTAAATAATAGGAGTAGAAAAAACCACGAAGGCTTTTAGTCCCCACAAACAGATTATTTCACAGTAATTAGGAGTAGAAAAACCACGAAGGTTTTAGTCTCCACAGCAGATTATTATTTTATATACGAGTAGAAAACCACAAAGGTTTCAGTCTCCTTAACCAGTATTTATTTAAGTGCAGAAAATAAATAACAATAGATTTCTTAAGCTTGTTATTCCTGCAACCAAATAAATCAGTAAAGACAGAAAACAGAAGTATATTATCAGTTTGTTATGGGACGATCCCGAGCCCACAATTTACTTGTGTCTCCTTAAGAAATCTAACCCCCTCACAGTTGCCCAAGGTTCACGGGTTAATTTCTCCCAGGATGGAACGGGATAACAGTTCTACTGTAGCGGCACTTCAAACAGTAGAACACTGCGAACTCAAAGAAACGGAGCAAATCACACGACTTACTAAGACTTACTTAGTATGCAGAAAAGAGAGGATATGCAGTAAGAAGTATGCAGTAAGAAGTTTTGTATTTTCGTTTTTCAGTGTGTTGAAATGATGAAGACTGACCAGTTTATATAGCCATGGGAAAGGTATGAAGAGTCACCACTAATGTCTGAATTCATTGCCACTAACAACTGAATTCATCACCACTAATGGCTAAATTCATTGCCACTAACACCTGAAGTTACTGCCACTAATGGGCTGAACTCACTAATTGTCAGTAATGAATTTTTAGTTAATGGGAAAACGTGGGAGAGTGGGAGAACGTGGAGGAATAACTATTCTAACAGAATTAAATATTAAATATTAATAATAAATTATTAATTAAATAATATTTTTAGTTTTGTTGGTCCAAAAAATTAAGTCAATCAATCATATCAATTGACCGAAATCCGAAATCCGAAGCCGAAGCCGAAGCCGAGACGAGCGAGCGACGACGACGGCGCGAGGCTTCCCTTCTTCTCAACCCTTTTAAGAGCTAAGAGAAGTGATTTTGTATTTAAACCCAACAAAAGTCTTTTCCTCTACCAATATGGGAGAAGGTGCATTTCCTTACAAAAAGGAACCTTTTCACCTTCCCACCCATTTCCCATTCACACTCTATTTATTCCAAAATCCCAACAATCCCCCACATGAATGGGGAATGGCTATATTGAAAATATGCATGACAGACTTGTGTGATTTGCAAGAAAGAATTAGTTGCATCGGGATAAGTAGGTTTCCCTTTGAACTTTCCGTAGTGAACATACATCGGATATACTCGGTCAATCGGTAGATTTGATATCTTTGAACCGTTGAGCTTTGGTGTATACCTAGACAACGTAAGTCACACAACTAACCCTTAACCGTCTTTGGTTCTCACTGTTGTGTTCGTTTCAGCCATGAACACCGCCTGGTTTCATAAGTACTTAGAGAACTTGCCATACCGAATTCTCCTTGAAGCGGCTTCCACTTCATACTTACATAGGTGATTTCTAAACGTGTAATCCTATAGATATACACTGTTTGATAACTAAAATATCAAACTTAGACAATCATTAAAAAATACCTCTAGCATTTTATCCTTGGTACTTGAACATTGTCTCATCACGAGAATGGACCAAACATTTAATTGACAATGTTGGACCGTCAAACACAACTTTGTATTCTCCTTGAACCTAGTTCTTGGGATCTCCAGTCTCCTAGGTAGAGTTACCGCCGTGATGACTTGTCCTTGGCCATAGTCCCATTCCCTTCGATGAACACTCAACCGCCTCTCTAGTTAAGCCTTTTGTAAGCGGATCCGCCACATTATCCCTTGACTTCACGTAGTCAATGGTGATAATTCCCCTAGAGAGTAGGTCCCTAACGGTTTTATGCCTTCGTCGTATGTGACGATTCTTACCGTTATACATGACATTCCTCGCTCTTCCTATAGCCGATTGACTATCACAATGCATACAAACTGGTGTCAACGGCTTAGGCCAAAACAGAATGTCTTCCAAAAAGTTCCGAAGCCATTCAGCTTCTTCACCGGCTTTATCTAAGGCTATGAATTCAGCTTCCATAGTAGAGCGGGCAATACATGTTTGCTTGGACGATTTCCAAGACACCGCTCCTCCACCAAGTGCGAAAATATATCCACTTGTGGACTTAGAATCAGTTGTGCCAGTGATCCAATTGGCATCACAATATCCTTCAATGACTGCAGGATACCTGTTATAATGCAATGCAAAGTCTTGAGTGTATTTTAAATACCCCAAAACACGTTTCATTGCCATCCAATGGGTCTGATTGGGATTACTCGTGTATCGACTTAGCTTACTTATAGCACAAGCTATATCTGGTCGAGTACAATTCATGACGTACATCAAACTTCCCAAAACACGTGCATAATCCCGTTGCGACGTGCTTTGACCTTTGTTCTTCTTTAGAGCAAGGTTTACATCAATAGGAGTCTTTGAAATTTTAAAATCCAAATATTTAAATTTTTCAAGAACACTATTGATGTAGTGAGTTTGAGACAACGCCAGACCTTGAGGAGTTCTATGGATCTTAACACCCAGAATTAAGTCCGCAACTCCTAAGTCTTTCATATCAAATTTGCTAGTCAACATGCGTTTCGTAGCATTTATATTGGCAATGTTATTGCTTAGTATCAACATGTCGTCCACATATAAGCAAACAATGACTATAAAATTAGGAGTATTCTTAATGTAGACACATTTGTCACACTCGTTAATCTTAAAGCCATTTGACAACATTGTATAATCAAATTTTGCATGCCATTGTTTAGGTGCTTGTTTCAGTCCATAAAGTGACTTAACAAGTTTACACACCATCTTTTCTTTACCTGGAACCACGAACCCTTCAGGTTGTTCCATGTAAATTTCTTCCTCCAAATCCCCGTTTAAGAACGCTGTCTTAACGTCCATTTGATGGATTTCCAGACCATACACGGCGGCTAATGCTATTAACATCCGAATAGATGTAATTCTGGTTACCGGTGAGTATGTGTCAAAGTAGTCAAGACCTTCTTGTTGTCTATAGCCTTTAACAACAAGCCTTGCCTTGTACTTGTCAATAGTGCCATCAGCTTTCATTTTCCTTTTGAAAATCCACTTAGAACCTAATGGTTTGTTTCCAGGAGGAAGATCAACCAACTCCCAAGTATGGCTGCTCAAAATAGATTCTATTTCACTATTGACTGCCTCTTTCCAAAACGGAGAGTCTGAAGAAGACATCGCTTCTTTAAACGTCCGACGCTCATTTTCCAACAGGAAAGTGACAAAGTCATCTCCAAACGAAGTAGAAGTTCTTTGACGCTTGCTTCGTCTTGGTTCTTCCTCATTTGGTGAATTTCCTTTGGTTCCTTCCCGAGGTCGTTTGGATCTTTCACCAACTGACTCATATTCCTTCTTATACGGATATATTGTTTCAAAGAATTCAGCACTATCTGATTCCATCACCGTATTAACATGAATGTCGGGATTTTCTGATTTATGAACCAGAAATCGATATGCTTTACTGTTTATAGCATACCCAATGAAAAAACAATCAACTGTTTTCGGTCCAATCTTAACCCTTTTGGGTTTTGGGACCTGCACTTTTGCCAAACACCCCCACACTTTGAAGTAATTCAAGTTGGGCTTCCTTCCTTTCCACTTTTCATATGGAATGGAAAGTGTTTTGCTATGGGTAACTCGATTGAGTATTTGATTAGCCGTGAATATAGCTTCCCCCCACAAGTTCTGGGGTAGACCCGAACTGATTAACAAGGCATTCATCATCTCCTTTAATGTCCGATTTTTCCTTTCCGCAATCCCATTGGATTGAGGCGTGTAAGGGGCAGTTGTTTGATGAATAATGCCATATTCCAAACATATTTGTTCAAAAGGAGATTCATATTCTCCACCCCTATCACTTCTTATCATTTTGATCTTTTTGTTAAGTTGCGTTTCAACTTCATTTTTGTATTGCTTGAATGCGTCAATTGCCTCATCTTTACTACTAAGTAAATAAACATAGCAGTAACGAGTGCTATCGTCAATAAAAGTTATGAAATACTTCTTTCCACCGCGAGATGGTATTGACTTCATGTCACAAATATCTGTATGAATTAAGTCTAATGGTTCAGAATCCCTTTCAATTGACTTGTAAGGGTGTTTAGCATATTTAGACTCAACACATATTTGACATTTTGACTTAGCGCAATCAAATTTAGGCAATACTTCCAAATTGATCATTTTTCGCAAGGTTTTATAATTGACATGTCCCAAACGAGAATGCCATAAATTATTTGACTCAAGTAAGTAAGAAGAAGCTGCAATTTTATTCATAGTGTCAACGACCATTACATTGAGTTTGAAAAGGCCCTCAGTCAGGTAACCTTTTCCTACATACAGCTCATTCTTAGTTATTACAACTTTGTCAGAAACAAACACACACTTAAACCCGTTTTTCACAAGAAGTGCAGTAGACACCAAGTTCTTCCTTATTTCAGGAACGTGAAGAACATTGGTCAGAGTCACAACCTTGCCAGACGTCATCTTGAGGAATATCTTCCCATATCCTTCGATTTTGGCCGTTGCAGAATTGCCCATAGAGAGCGCCTCATCAGGTCCAGCGGGAGCATATGAAGCAAAGGCTTCCTTCACAGCACAAACATGGCGGGTGGCTCCTGAATCAATCCACCATTCCTTAGGATTTCCAACTAAGTTGCATTCAGAAATCATAGCACATAAATCAATTTCTTGCACTCCTTGGGCCAATTTTGTCTCTTCAACCATGTTTGCTTGACCTTTTTCCTTTTTCCTGTCCTTCTTTGCAGCACGACAGTCTGCGGACTTATGTCCACTCTTGCCACAGTTGTAGCAATTTCCCTTGAACTTTTTCTTGCTGGGGTTGGTCTTCCCTCCAGAAGGCTTCTTCCTCTTATTTTGATTTGGAGTGTGCTCAACAATATTTGCTCCCGCTATTGCAGCACTTCCACGAGCCTTCTTTGCAGCAGATTTGTTGTCCTCTTCAATCCTCAAGCGTACAACCAAATCTTCAAGGGTCATCTCCTTGCGCTTGTGTTTCAAGTAATTTTTAAAGTCATTCCATGATGGAGGTAACTTTTCAATCATGGCTGCAACTTGAAACGCTTCATTAATCTTCAAACCTTCAAAGAAAAGGTTGTTAGCAACAATATAAATAATACTCTTAACAGAAGTATTAATCAAGATCAAACCTTCAGCAAGGAGATCATGGATAAGGACTTGAAGTTCTTGGACTTGGGACACAACAGATTTGTTATCCACCATTTTATAATCCAGAAATTTGGCAGCCACAAATTTCTTCAGTCCAGCGTCTTCAGTCTTATATTTCTTTTCTAGAATATCCCACAGTTTCTTAGACGTTTCAACATTACTGTAAACATTGTACAGGTCATCTTCCAAGCCACTTAGAATGTAATTCTTGCATAGGAAGTCAGAATGCTTCCAAGCCTCAATCACAAGGAAGCGTTCGTTTTCAGGTGTTTCATCCGTCAGGACTGGAGCATCCTCCTTGATAAACCTTTGCAGGCTTAAGGTGGTCAGATAAAAGAACATCTTTTGCTGCCACCTTTTAAAGTCCACACCAGAAAACTTCCCTGGCTTTTCTGCAGGTGGCATAACCGATGCAGCAGCACGGCTAGGCCCAGCAGCACCAGAAACTGCGGTAGCATTCGTATTCACAGCAGGGACAGTTTGTTCAGCTCCGTTAGTCATCTCTGTCAAGTGACACAAGCAGAAACAATATTAATAAACTGTTTAAATAATAGGAGTAGAAAAAACCACGAAGGCTTTTAGTCCCCACAAACAGATTATTTCACAGTAATTAGGAGTAGAAAAACCACGAAGGTTTTAGTCTCCACAGCAGATTATTATTTTATATACGAGTAGAAAACCACAAAGGTTTCAGTCTCCTTAACCAGTATTTATTTAAGTGCAGAAAATAAATAACAATAGATTTCTTAAGCTTGTTATTCCTGCAACCAAATAAATCAGTAAAGACAGAAAACAGAAGTATATTATCAGTTTGTTATGGGACGATCCCGAGCCCACAATTTACTTGTGTCTCCTTAAGAAATCTAACCCCCTCACAGTTGCCCAAGGTTCACGGGTTAATTTCTCCCAGGATGGAACGGGATAACAGTTCTACTGTAGCGGCACTTCAAACAGTAGAACACTGCGAACTCAAAGAAACGGAGCAAATCACACGACTTACTAAGACTTACTTAGTATGCAGAAAAGAGAGGATATGCAGTAAGAAGTATGCAGTAAGAAGTTTTGTATTTTCGTTTTTCAGTGTGTTGAAATGATGAAGACTGACCAGTTTATATAGCCATGGGAAAGGTATGAAGAGTCACCACTAATGTCTGAATTCATTGCCACTAACAACTGAATTCATCACCACTAATGGCTAAATTCATTGCCACTAACACCTGAAGTTACTGCCACTAATGGGCTGAACTCACTAATTGTCAGTAATGAATTTTTAGTTAATGGGAAAACGTGGGAGAGTGGGAGAACGTGGAGGAATAACTATTCTAACAGAATTAAATATTAAATATTAATAATAAATTATTAATTAAATAATATTTTTAGTTTTGTTGGTCCAAAAAATTAAGTCAATCAATCATATCAATTGACCGAAATCCGAAATCCGAAGCCGAAGCCGAAGCCGAGACGAGCGAGCGACGACGACGGCGCGAGGCTTCCCTTCTTCTCAACCCTTTTAAGAGCTAAGAGAAGTGATTTTGTATTTAAACCCAACAAAAGTCTTTTCCTCTACCAATATGGGAGAAGGTGCATTTCCTTACAAAAAGGAACCTTTTCACCTTCCCACCCATTTCCCATTCACACTCTATTTATTCCAAAATCCCAACAATCCCCCACATGAATGGGGAATGGCTATATTGAAAATATGCATGACAGACTTGTGTGATTTGCAAGAAAGAATTAGTTGCATCGGGATAAGTAGGTTTCCCTTTGAACTTTCCATAGTGAACATACATCGGATATACTCGGTCAATCGGTAGATTTGATATCTTTGAACCGTTGAGCTTTGGTGTATACCTAGACAACGTAAGTCACACAACTAACCCTTAACCGTCTTTGGTTCTCACTGTTGTGTTCGTTTCAGCCATGAACACCGCCTGGTTTCATAAGTACTTAGAGAACTTGCCATACCGAATTCTCCTTGAAGCGGCTTCCACTTCATACTTACATAGGTGATTTCTAAACGTGTAATCCTATAGATATACACTGTTTGATAACTAAAATATCAAACTTAGACAATCATTAAAAAATACCTCTAGTATTTTATCCTTGGTACTTGAACATTGTCTCATCACGAGAATGGACCAAACATTTAATTGACAATGTTGGACCGTCAAACACAACTTTGTATTCTCCTTGAACCTAGTTCTTGGGATCTCCAGTCTCCTAGGTAGAGTTACCGCCGTGATGACTTGTCCTTGGCCATAGTCCCATTCCCTTCGATGAACACTCAACCGCCTCTCTAGTTAAGCCTTTTGTAAGCGGATCCGCCACATTATCCCTTGACTTCACGTAGTCAATGGTGATAATTCCCCTAGAGAGTAGGTCCCTAACGGTTTTATGCCTTCGTCGTATGTGACGATTCTTACCGTTATACATGACATTTCTCGCTCTTCCTATAGCCGATTGACTATCACAATGTATACAAACTGGTGTCAACGGCTTAGGCCAAAACGGAATGTCTTCCAAAAAGTTCCGAAGCCATTCAGCTTCTTCACCGGCTTTATCTAAGGCTATGAATTCAGCTTCCATAGTAGAGCGGGCAATACATGTTTGCTTGGACGATTTCCAAGACACCGCTCCTCCACCAAGTGCGAAAATATATCCACTTGTAGACTTAGAATCAGTTGTGCCAGTGATCCAATTGGCATCACAATATCCTTCAATGACTGCAGGATACCTGTTATAATGCAATGCAAAGTCTTGAGTGTATTTTAAATACCCCAAAACACGTTTCATTGCCATCCAATGGGTCTGATTGGGATTACTCGTGTATCGACTTAGCTTACTTATAGCACAAGCTATATCTGGTCGAGTACAATTCATGACGTACATCAAACTTCCCAAAACACGTGCATAATCCCGTTGCGACGTGCTTTGACCTTTGTTCTTCTTTAGAGCAAGGTTTACATCAATAGGAGTCTTTGAAATTTTAAAATCCAAATATTTAAATTTTTCAAGAACACTATTGATGTAGTGAGTTTGAGACAACGCCAGACCTTGAGGAGTTCTATGGATCTTAACACCCAGAATTAAGTCCGCAACTCCTAAGTCTTTCATATCAAATTTGCTAGTCAACATGCGTTTCGTAGCATTTATATTGGCAATGTCATTGCTTAGTATCAACATGTCGTCCACATATAAGCAAACAATGACTATAAAATTAGGAGTATTCTTAATGTAGACACATTTGTCACACTCGTTAATCTTAAAGCCATTTGACAACATTGTATGATCAAATTTTGCATGCCATTGTTTAGGTGCTTGTTTCAGTCCATAAAGTGACTTAACAAGTTTACACACCATCTTTTCTTTACCTGGAACCACGAACCCTTCAGGTTGTTCCATGTAAATTTCTTCCTCCAAATCCCCGTTTAAGAACGCTGTCTTAACGTCCATTTGATGGATTTCCAGACCATACACGGCGGCTAATGCTATTAACATCCGAATAGATGTAATTCTGGTTACCGGTGAGTATGTGTCAAAGTAGTCAAGACCTTCTTGTTGTCTATAGCCTTTAACAACAAGCCTTGCCTTGTACTTGTCAATAGTGCCATCAGCTTTCATTTTCCTTTTGAAAATCCACTTAGAACCTAATGGTTTGTTTCCAGGAGGAAGATCAACCAACTCCCAAGTATGGTTGCTCAAAATAGATTCTATTTCACTATTGACTGCCTCTTTCCAAAACGGAGAGTCTGAAGAAGACATCGCTTCTTTAAACGTCCGAGGCTCATTTTCCAACAGGAAAGTGACAAAGTCATCTCCAAACGAAGTAGAAGTTCTTTGACGCTTGCTTCGTCTTGGTTCTTCCTCATTTGGTGAATTTCCTTTGGTTCCTTCCCGAGGTCGTTTGGATCTTTCACCAACTGACTCATATTCCTTCTTATACGGATATATTGTTTCAAAGAATTCAGCACTATCTGATTCCATCACCGTATTAACATGAATGTCGGGATTTTCTGATTTATGAACCAGAAATCGATATGCTTTACTGTTTATAGCATACCCAATGAAAACACAATCAACTGTTTTCGGTCCAATCTTAACCCTTTTGGGTTTTGGGACCTGCACTTTTGCCAAACACCCCCACACTTTGAAGTAATTCAAGTTGGGCTTCCTTCCTTTCCACTTTTCATATGGAATGGAAAGTGTTTTGCTATGGGGAACTCGATTGAGTATTTGATTAGCCGTGAATATAGCTTCCCCCCACAAGTTCTGGGGTAGACCCGAACTGATTAACAAGGCATTCATCATCTCCTTTAATGTCCGATTTTTCTTTTCCGCAATCCCATTGGATTGAGGCGTGTAAGGGGCAGTTGTTTGATGAATAATGCCATATTCCAAACATATTTGTTCAAAAGGAGATTCATATTCTCCACCCCTATCACTTCTTATCATTTTGATCTTTTTGTTAAGTTGCGTTTCAACTTCATTTTTGTATTGCTTGAATGCGTCAATTGCCTCATCTTTACTACTAAGTAAATAAACATAGCAGTAACGAGTGCTATCGTCAATAAAAGTTATGAAATACTTCTTTCCACCGCGAGATGGTATTGACTTCATGTCACAAATATCTGTATGAATTAAGTCTAATGGTTCAGAATCCCTTTCAATTGACTTGTAAGGGTGTTTAGCATATTTAGACTCAACACATATTTGACATTTTGACTTAGCGCAATCAAATTTAGGCAATACTTCCAAATTGATCATTTTTCGCAAGGTTTTATAATTGACATGTCCCAAACGAGAATGCCATAAATTATTTGACTCAAGTAAGTAAGAAGAAGCTGCAATTTTATTCATAGTGTCAACGACCATTACATTGAGTTTGAAAAGGCCCTCAGTCAGGTAACCTTTTCCTACATACAGCTCATTCTTAGTTATTACAACTTTGTCAGAAACAAACACACACTTAAACCCGTTTTTCACAAGAAGTGCAGTAGACACCAAGTTCTTCCTTATTTCAGGAACGTGAAGAACATTGGTCAGAGTCACAACCTTGCCAGACGTCATCTTGAGGAATATCTTCCCATATCCTTCGATTTTGGCCGTTGCAGAATTGCCCATAGAGAGCGCCTCATCAGGTCCAGCGGGAGCATATGAAGCAAAGGCTTCCTTCACAGCACAAACATGGCGGGTGGCTCCTGAATCAATCCACCATTCCTTAGGATTTCCAACTAAGTTGCATTCAGAAATCATAGCACATAAATCAATTTCTTGCACTCCTTGGGCCAATTTTGTCTCTTCAACCATGTTTGCTTGACCTTTTTCCTTTTTCCTGTCCTTCTTTGCAGCACGACAGTCTGCGGACTTATGTCCACTCTTGCCACAGTTGTAGCAATTTCCCTTGAACTTTTTCTTGCTGGGGTTGGTCTTCCCTCCAGAAGGCTTCTTCCTCT
This sequence comes from Petunia x hybrida, assembly GCA_037355625.1. NCBI lineage: Eukaryota > Viridiplantae > Streptophyta > Magnoliopsida > Solanales > Solanaceae > Petunia > Petunia x hybrida. The sequence continues at coordinate 169,969 of JBBBVM010000170.1, forward strand.
TATTTTGATTTGGAGTGTGCTCAACAATATTTGCTCCCGCTATTGCAGCACTTCCACGAGCCTTCTTTGCAGCAGATTTGTTGTCCTCTTCAATCCTCAAGCGTACAACCAAATCTTCAAGGGTCATCTCCTTGCGCTTGTGTTTCAAGTAATTTTTAAAGTCATTCCATGATGGAGGTAACTTTTCAATCATGGCTGCAACTTGAAACGCTTCATTAATCTTCAAACCTTCAAAGAAAAGGTTGTTAGCAACAATATAAATAATACTCTTAACAGAAGTATTAATCAAGATCAAACCTTCAGCAAGGAGATCATGGATAAGGACTTGAAGTTCTTGGACTTGGGACACAACAGATTTGTTATCCACCATTTTATAATCCAGAAATTTGGCAGCCACAAATTTCTTCAGTCCAGCGTCTTCAGTCTTATATTTCTTTTCTAGAATATCCCACAGTTTCTTAGACGTTTCAACATTACTGTAAACATTGTACAGGTCATCTTCCAAGCCACTTAGAATGTAATTCTTGCATAGGAAGTCAGAATGCTTCCAAGCCTCAATCACAAGGAAGCGTTCGTTTTCAGGTGTTTCATCCGTCAGGACTGGAGCATCCTCCTTGATAAACCTTTGCAGGCTTAAGGTGGTCAGATAAAAGAACATCTTTTGCTGCCACCTTTTAAAGTCCACACCAGAAAACTTCCCTGGCTTTTCTGCAGGTGGCATAACCGATGCAGCAGCACGGCTAGGCCCAGCAGCACCAGAAACTGCGGTAGCATTCGTATTCACAGCAGGGACAGTTTGTTCAGCTCCGTTAGTCATCTCTGTCAAGTGACACAAGCAGAAACAATATTAATAAACTGTTTAAATAATAGGAGTAGAAAAAACCACGAAGGCTTTTAGTCCCCACAAACAGATTATTTCACAGTAATTAGGAGTAGAAAAACCACGAAGGTTTTAGTCTCCACAGCAGATTATTATTTTATATACGAGTAGAAAACCACAAAGGTTTCAGTCTCCTTAACCAGTATTTATTTAAGTGCAGAAAATAAATAACAATAGATTTCTTAAGCTTGTTATTCCTGCAACCAAATAAATCAGTAAAGACAGAAAACAGAAGTATATTATCAGTTTGTTATGGGACGATCCCGAGCCCACAATTTACTTGTGTCTCCTTAAGAAATCTAACCCCCTCACAGTTGCCCAAGGTTCACGGGTTAATTTCTCCCAGGATGGAACGGGATAACAGTTCTACTGTAGCGGCACTTCAAACAGTAGAACACTGCGAACTCAAAGAAACGGAGCAAATCACACGACTTACTAAGACTTACTTAGTATGCAGAAAAGAGAGGATATGCAGTAAGAAGTATGCAGTAAGAAGTTTTGTATTTTCGTTTTTCAGTGTGTTGAAATGATGAAGACTGACCAGTTTATATAGCCATGGGAAAGGTATGAAGAGTCACCACTAATGTCTGAATTCATTGCCACTAACAACTGAATTCATCACCACTAATGGCTAAATTCATTGCCACTAACACCTGAAGTTACTGCCACTAATGGGGTGAACTCACTAATTGTCAGTAATGAATTTTTAGTTAATGGGAAAACGTGGGAGAGTGGGAGAACGTGGAGGATAAATTATTAATTAAATAATATTTTTAGTTTTGTTGGTCCAAAAAATTAAGTCAATCATATCCGATATCCGATATCCGAAATCCGAAGCCGAGACGAGCGACGACGGCGCGAGGCTTCCCTTCTTCTCAACCTTTTAAGAGCTAAGAGAAGTGATTTTGTATTTAAACCCAACAAAAGTCTTTTCCTCTACCAATATGGGAGAAGGTGCATTTCCTTACAAAAAGGAACCTTTTCACCTTCCCACCCATTTCCCATTCACACTCTATTTATTCCAAAATCCCAACAATAACACATGTCAGATACTATAATTTGATCCCGAAATCCATTGATGGAATCATATCGAAAGTTTCACACCATTCAGGTAGTCCAGCCTCTAAGCTTGGAAAATAGAGGTGAGCTACCTGAATCTTTAGTCCTGCCTTTATTGCCTGAATCTAGTGGCATTCAAGTGAGTTGTAAGTATGGTGATTGCAACTCCGCGCTGTGCCAATAGGCGTGCAATGTCAATCATGGGAATTGTATGACCTTGAGTCATGAAAGGAAACAGCACAATATGTGGTTGCACTGTGGGAACAGCCATTGGCAAAATATTAGTGGAAAGATCACAGAATTTGGTATGTCTAGGGGTTACACTATCGTTTCAACATTGCTTGTATTTATATACATGTTCATTATTGAAATCATAGGTTCATTTAAATTGATGATGTAAGAGCAGACATAAGCGTATGCAGATTTATTTTACGTTATATTGTGGTTGGCAGCGTACATTTGGATTTCTGAGGATGATGTTTACCCGTGAGTCACATTTATCTAAAGTTAATTATGGGATGTTCCAGCATTTTTAATAATGACAAAATGAAGCTTCTAATTCTTACAATATTGGAATTGGACCAGCATATGGAGATATTACTGCCTTTTTTAACCTTTTCTTGGAAAAACACAAGATAAAGAATACAAGAATCAACATTTAGTTCAGAAGAGTACAAATCGTCCATTCTAGGAGGCTGTGGGAACTATATCATTGTTGGAACAAACACCTTTAGCAACTGCGCTGTCCTTTAAAATAAGCTTCTCTCTCTCTTTTAATTGATCAAAAGATTACATCCAACAGTTTACAGGGCTGGCATTTCGTAAGATGGTTCTTTTTTGTTCATTTTCTTCATTAATGGTCCCTTTCTTGATATTTAAGAGTATAAAACAGTGGGTACTTACAATTGCATGTTACAAACGATAAACTAGCAAGTACCTTGCAACTTTATTCACGCAAACGCAAATTTAAATTATCTTACATCTCCAAAGCAACTTGTGAATTGTGATCTACACCATGTCGTGTTCCAAATTATTTCAATTTTAAGTATCACAACTGTTTAATAAAGTACTTGAATAGCATAGTTGAGCGCTAGGACTTAAAGGGGCTCTCGCTTCCGCTAAACCTTTCACATTTGTTCGAAATTGAACCTTGTCAGTGAAAAGAACACATTAATAGTAGAATTAGTACCTTCTGACACTGCACTGAGGTTTTCCACTATCTGTGTATTTTAATCCAGTAATCATATTAGAATTAGTACTTCATATAGTTAGTTGTTTCTACAGATTATCCTGACCGATGGTGTAAAAATTCTAACATTAAACTCTCATTATTAACTGATGCACAGAATAAAATCTCTGCATTTATGAGTGAAAATGCTTCAAATGAAAGGTGGCTGAAAAATGAAGGAAAAGTTATGTACTGATAATGCACCAAGGACCATTCACTTTTTTCCCTGGAGGATCATTGAAAAATAATTTGTGTATAAGCAAGATCGCATTCTAAAGTCTGATAATAATGTGCATATGAGAGCAATTAATGAATAGGCTCAGACTCTTAAAAATAAAAAATCTCCCCCATGATATTTTCTGCTCAGAGTTAATTTGAATAATATGACATTCCCTGCATCAATGTAGCTAGCAATTCCAGCTGAAATACTTCTAGTAATAGCAGCCTTTCTGTGCTAGCTGAACATAAAGCAATAATTATTGTGCAACATCGAAAGGGTCCAATTTGGTATGTTTCAATCTCTAGTAGATGGTTAGAAATTGATTCGAAAAGGAACTTACAATCAACTTTTATAACCCTAGATGGATTTTCAAAAAATTTGCTTGCTCAGTAACATCTTGAATCAACTGTGTCAAGTTGGTATGGGTGTCAAACGGGTATACGGGTCCGGGTTCGGGTTTTAAAATTGTAACCCCACAGGTTCCGGGTACGGGTTTAAATTACGGGGTTTTAACGGATACGGGTTTCGGCTAGAAAAAAAAAACCCGTGCGGGTTCGAGTCTTAGCGGGTAGGGGTACGGGTCGGGTCTTATCAAATCGGGTTTGGCTACGGGTTATAATTTTATTTTTTAATAATATTATTTTAAATACTTAAAATAAATTAAAAAAAGATCAATAGGAAAAACTTAAAGAGTTACTTTATTTAAGATACTTGAACTATTAAAGTCTTAAATATTAAACTTCCAAATTTAAAAAGTGCAACATCAAAACTTAATGAAAATTCAAATTACAAATTTAAATATGCCTAATTCTTTGTGTAATTTCTTCCATGTCATTTCCATCATGCTCCGGTGTAGGTGCCATTGATGGTGTTTGATCACTTAACAAAATTTCTTCAAGGTTATCATCTTGTTCTAGTGAGTCTTCAATTACTTGATTTCTGAGGTATATATCGAAATTAATAGTTGAAGTTCTATACCATATTAGAGTAATATATATTCAAACTTCAAAGTGTTGATTTATTAAGGAATATAAAGTATTTTTTTAATTAAATAAATAATTTGTTTCTCTTGAACATATTTCACTACTAACAATATGGACACAAAACAAATTAAACCATGAGTGGAAAACTTGTGTATACATTTCTCTCCACGTACAAGTTTTATTACTCAGTTTATTTTAACGGGTATGGGTACGGGTATATCCATTAATACCCCATAATTTTGACGGGTCTTAACGGATACGGGTATTTGTTAAGAAAAAAAAAAATCCGTTCGGGTAGGGGTATTTTAGGGGGTCTACGGGTTCGGGTCCGGGTCCGGGTTTTTGCGGGTCCGGGTGGGGTCGGGTTTTAATAAATCCGGGTCCGGGTTTTGACGGGTAGACCCCTACCCGTTTGACACCCATAAGTTGAAGTGAGAGGAACCCCCTTCCTCCAGAGCTGTCCTTGCTTTTTCTCCCAACTCTTTAGCTCTTTTTCTTCTTATATCTGCTTCCTCTTCTTCACCCATGACTCTTTCAATAACAATCTTAATATTATCTTTGCTTACTTGTGCTTCCACTTTTTCTTCCTGTCCAAACAAAACAGGATACTCGATGCCAGCCTTTACGCCTGTGTTTAGTACATTCATTATTAGCCTCTCATTGAGAAACCGATCAGAAAACATTGGCCAAGTGATCATTGGTACACCCGCTGATATTCCTTCGAGGCTCGAATTCCATCCACAATGTGTCAAGAATCCTCCAATTGAAGTGCGAGATAATATCAGTACTTGTGGTGCCCAACCATGGATTAAAAGTCCTTGTCCTTTAACTCTTTCCTCAAAATTTTCTTTCACTAGCCAATTATTGAATTCATCCGGCTTGTGTCTAAGAACCCAAAAGTCTATGCAACTCTTGGCCATGGTCAAAATTTTAAGCTCTATCAAAATATGAATATCTAATAGCTATAGACAATAAAAACCTTCAAATCACTGGAATCAAGCAAACACAAGAAAAAATCCCAAATTTCCAGCACACAAAGAAGAAAGAAGGAGACCAGGAATAGGGAAAGAGAGAAGGAAACATGTTCAGCGAGAATTAAACAAGTTGGGGCAAAATAGTCCTTTCATACGGGGGTATGATGTGGAGGGCATTTACTTAAAACATTTGTAAGTGGGGGCAATTAGGTAAGACCATGTCTTATTGAGGGTACTAGGTGAAATTTTTTGAAACTCTGACAATGGGCAACTGGTTTTCTTTTCTGACCTCCATAAAAGTGGTTTAGCAAAAGTGACCCCACTTGATTTAACGAATAAATTTGTTGTGACGAAAATAATCCTTTCCATTTTTCCGTATGTATAGTCTAAAATGCAACACTCATTTGACCCCTCTTGCTTAGGCAACACTTGCCCTTGAACTCTTCCCAATATTCTCCTAGTTAACTTGATTGTTGCCTAGGCAGCAGTTTGCATATCCATGAAAGCATAACTTCAAGTGCTAAAATTTCATATAGTGAACCAAAATACTATGTATATTGTACAAAATGCTGGAGCCACATCGTCCTCAGTACGCTCATCCACAAAAATACATATGGAAACATAAAGTTAAGAAAATTCGATCGCACTTATTCATATAGTGCCAAAGTACTCTGTACATTTTGTATATAAATGAGGTCAAATCGTCATCACTATCCATTACGAAGAGTAAACATACAGGATCTCCACGCTTAGATTTATGGTAATTAGTTCACTTGTACAAGATTCTGGTAACATCAGATCCAATGTCAGAGCCACCGACATAGTAAACTACGGTGGTACCTGTCTTTATCAACGTTGGCTTCGGCAAGTTATCTCCAATCTCCAATAATGTACTCTCTAATATTATAAAACATAATTGATGTATTTCCCTTATGATAAGATCCGGATTAGCACTCAAAGCTGTGGAGGATTCACAGTCAAAATTAGGAGTTTGGAGTGTTTCAAAAGGCTTAGAAGCCAAGAATCAAGTCAACAAAAGGGCCAAAAGAGCAAATGGGAAGCTTGCAATTGCAGGATTCCGGAAATTCAATTGCACATCGCGATCACGAGGAAGCCTTCACTTGCTATTCGCGGTCGCACTATCATTAGTCGCAGTCGCATTGAGGCCTCAGACTGTTAATTTGCGATTGCGAGACCACATGCATGGTTGTGAGGGTCTTAGTGAATTAGTGGCCGCTGTCGCGAAGAAACAGAGCGTGCTCGCGCTAAAAGGCGGCAAGGCCAGATTCCTGAATTAGCATTAAGGGCTATTTAGTCAATTTATCATTGTATTTAGTAGCTACTATAAATAGCCTAATTCTAGGGTTTAGTCATTAGATTTTGGATGATTGATGAATTATGAAATCATTAGTGAGTATGCACGGGTATCAACCCTTTATCTCTTCTTGGTACTCTCTTGAATATCTCAAGTGTGAGATGATTAATGTATAAGTTCTAGTCTCTTCTTACTCGGATATTGATCTCGTGATTGTATTTTGTAAATTAGGGTGTTACAATTTGTTTGCAGTGTTCTAATTTATTTGCAACTAAGGGATTTAATTCATTTCTTTCTTCTCTTAGATTGGTTGTTTAGCTAGTTAGATATACAACTAATTCCATCTATCCTTTAATTTTCTTGTTTTCCAAACTTGGTAGTGTTCTTGAGGATTGAAGAATATATTCTTTAATTTGCTTGAATCTCCATTTTAGGATCATATCACCTTACACGCATTCAACGACAGATTCAGCCTCTTCACTGCCACTGTCGCCGTCAGAGTAGTACCACACTTTGATGTGTAGTGGTGTTTAAGTCTGAAAAGTAGCTCCACCAACTTGGTGCGGCGATAATACTGGAGCTGAGTTCCCTTCTTGATCTGAAATTCGTGTATTTTTTTGGAGTTTGAGTAGATATGATTATCTATTTAAAACTTCACAATCGCTGGCTATTCCTTGTTTAGCACATTAAAATGTGGCTATTCATCAAAATTATCCTTTCAATTATCACGTAGTATAGAGTGAAGTGCACAAGTAACCCCTTTTCGTCTAAAGTTAGAAATATACTTTTCTTTCGCTGAAGTTGAACCCAATTTTACATTTTTAATTTGAATTTAGCTCATTTTCAAACAGAAAAATTTAAGTTACATGAATTTCAAACCATGGGTTGAATTGGCTATACTGGATATACTAGAAAAGAGTTTTTGAGAGGTGGCTAAAACTTAAATGAGTTAGTATAATAGGATGCCCAGCAAAATGTTTACCCCAATATTCCGCAGCAAATTTCAACCGGTGTCCTCAAAATGATTGCTTCTGAAGATTTGTCCCTTCTTTCCATGATGTAGTAAAAATGACATCCAGCTTAGTAAGTGTTCTCATGCCAAGACTTGACGGCAATTTAGTTGGGAGAGGTGGTGAAGCAGTTGAAGACAAATGTTGTCTATTTACCAAGTTTTCAATGCAATTTAGTTTAGAGAAGAGGTGAAAGTGTTGATAGAGAATTTAGTTGGGAGAAAGGGTGAAGGGGTTGAGTGCAATCACCAAAATATCAAGGCAATTTAGATGAGACTGGGAGAAGGGGTCGATGGACTATTGTCCTACCAAGACGCCAAGGATTCTTGATTTACCAGATTGCAAGGTAATTTAATTGGACAGTGGTGGAAAGAGTCAATGGCAAGTATTGCCTTGCCTAGACTTCAAGGCAAGTAGCTGCAGAGGGAGGGAAGGATAATTAGGTATTGAGGGTTATTACCATTCGAATATTATTCATCAAATTAGCGGAGAGTCATTTTTAATAAACCATATTAAACGGGCTTAAGACAAACTATTGCTTCTGGTGTCAACTATTGGAAAAATTACACACAATATAGTTTTATGGAGTTTTTTTACAAGATATAGAGATATTTTAATAACTTTTTTAAAAAAATGACATTCCTAGTACATGCTACAAAATATAGCAGAATGTAAACAAAATATATAGTAAAAATTAACAAAAGAGTGTAAAAACCTTCCTATTTTGTAGGCTGAAAATTATGTTCATATTTTTTTAATCATTCTTTATCTTTTAAGGATTTAACTAATCTCATGTTTCTCTCTCTTTCAAAACCCTCATTTGCAGTAAAATAGCATATTTTGCTTACCTCTGATTGTAGTGGTAAAATAGCATATTATAACTCATATATTTTAGGCCCCTTTTTAGGTTCATAATCTTTTCCTATTTTTCATCTAAACACTTTCTCTCTCCCATTATACAACGTATTTAAGGTAATAGTTTCACATTGGAAACCCATACCCATCAATTCATAAATCAACATTACAAATATAACTCATAGGTAATGATATACAGTAGAAATACAACTAAAATACAATTCAGATATACATTAAAACAACAGCCATACAACTGCTATACAAAAGACATAACATTGTTGTACAACAGACATACAACTATTATACATATATGGAAAAAAAATAAAACTACCAAAAGCACCATAACACCATTATAATCACCATAAAATGAAAAAAAAAAAAGAAGAAGAAGAAGAAGAAGAACTATACATACATATACACAAGCAAAACACAAGAGATAAAAATGTAATACAATTAATAAATATAACATATAAATCATATACAAGTCACATACATTTTCCGTACAGGTCATATACAGTTGCCATACAGCTGGTATGCATGTCTGAAAATTACATAAGCAGCAAAAAAAATATCTCTAACTCCGACCCATTTTAATCTGATATGGGAGTTCCATTAGCGACTTCTACATCCATGAACAACGAGGAGGACGGAGTAGCTATTGTCGGAGAAAAAAATAGGACGCGATTGCTCCATCGGAGAAGGACCCAATGACTACCGCCAAATCTCATCAAATTCTACCAACAATATATAACTTCCAATCATGATTTTTGCTTTGATTTAATTCAATTTTTGTGTTTGTTGAATATCCAATCGATTTTTTTTTCAAATATAATGGGGAAGCAATATATAACTACGTTATTTATCGAAGAGAGAGAAAAAGTAGAAGAGAAACATTTATGAGACATAACTAAATTTCTAAAAAATAGGCAATGTATATTCTTTCAATATATTGTATATGTTCTTATTGTATAATTTGTATAAAAAGGGGATAAAAATATCGCTATATTCGTAAATAGTAAAATATTGTTATTTTCTTGTAAAGTAAATTCTAACTTTGCATAGTATTGTAAATAGTAAATAGATTATGTTAAATAGATTAATTATGTAAATTGTATAGTGGGCCAAGCCCGTTAGGTTTACTTGGTCCCTAAGTTAGGTTTAGGGTTAGGTTTTCTCTAGGTTTCTTTTGTATAAATAGGGGACTCCCCTCATCAATGAAAGCAAGAGTTTTCACCCAAATATTATTCCTCTCGTGTGAGTGTGTTCGGTTTTACATGGTATCAAAGCCATCGTGAAACTCTTCAAGTAGAAAAGTAATGGAGGCTCCAAAAGGTGATGTTGCAGCCGTACGGAAGACAATCTCTCCGTACGATATCACTTCGAATGATAATCCTGGTTTGACTATCACACAGGTCCAGTTGACCAGTGAAAACTATGAGGAATGGGCGCGGTCGGTTAGAACGGCGCTGCGTGCAAGGAAGAAGTTTGGTTTTGTTGACGGATCGATTAAGATGCCCGATGAAAAGTCGACCGATTATGAGGATTGGTGGACTATCAATTCTCTTCTGGTGTCGTGGATTAGGAATTCGATCGAGCCTACTCTTCGGACCACCATATCGCACATGGAAGTAGCGAAAGATCTATGGGAGAGTATTCGAGAACGTTTCTCCGTGGGAAACGGACCTCGGATTCAGGAATTAAAAGCGGCATTGGCCGGTTGTAAGCAAAAGGGATTAACCGTTGCTGCTTACTATGGAAAACTGGCTATGTTGTGGGAAGAACTAGGAAATTGTGATAAGTTTCCAACGTGCTCGTGTGGAAACTGCACTTGCAATCTAACGGTTGCACTGGAGAAGAAAAGGGAAGAAGATAGGGTTCACTTATTCCTTATGGGCCTGGATGAAAGCCTTTATGGAACTGTCCGTTCCAATCTCTTGGCTCAGGAGACGTTGCCATCGATGAATCAAGTCTACCAAAAGGTAATCCAAGATGAACGGGTCAAAGGGATGGCACGAACTCAGGAAGAACGAGGGGAGGTGACGGCGTTTGCTGCACAACGATCACAACCGCCGAAGACAGGCTATAAGGAGTGTCACTTGTGTGATCGAGGAGGACGTCCTCCGGAACGCTGCTATGAAGTCATTGGCTATCCGGAGGGGTGGGTGCATTATCCGAAGCAAGGCACTTCGAATGGAGGACGTGGTAGAGGAAGAGCTGAAGGTAACAAAGGTGGAAGAGGTCGTGGACATCAACAGTTTGGTTCAAATGCTGGTCGGGGACGTAGCAATAATCGAGCAAATGCTGCTCAAGCTGAGCTCGAGAATGGAGAAAACGGACACATGAGTGTGCCCGGACAGACTAACCTGTCCGGAATAACAGGTGATCAGTTGCAGATGCTGTTCGATTTGCTGAAAAAGGAGAAGGCAAGCACAAGTGAACCATCGATCGATAAGAAAACTCATCCTTCATGGATTATTGACACGGGGGCGTCAAATCACATGACCGGTCAGAGAAGTATTTTGGAGAAATTACGAACAATACCAAAGTGTCCGGTAGGTTTACCGAACGGAAGCAGTACGATGGCGACTCAGGAAGGGTCCATCAGATTTAACGAAGACATGGTTCTTCACGGAGTGTTATATGTGCCCGAAATGACTTGCAACTTGATTTCTGTGTCTCAATTAATTAATCAAGTTGGTTGCAATGTAAATTTCACTAATGATTTGTGTGTTATGCAGGACCGGGCTACGGGGAAGTTGATTGGTGCTGGTGAACAAAAGAACGGACTCTACTACTTTCGGACGATACCCGTGGTGAAAGCTGTGAAGGTTGATGTGGTAGACTTATGGCATCAAAGGTTGGGACACCCTTCGATGCAAGTAACAAAATCTCTTTCAGTCTTAGAAGATAGTGGGAAAGGTAGCTTAGAAGAAAAGGCATGTGATGTATGCCTTAGGGCAAAACAAACTAAAAATGTATTTCCTTCGAGTAATCATAAAGCTGCTGAACCTTTTGATTTAGTTCACTGTGACTTGTGAGGTCCTTATAGAACTGAGTCTTCGTGTGGTGCATCATATTTTTTGACTGTTGTTGATGATTGTTCACGGGGAGTATGGGTGTTCCTGTTAATTGATAAGAAAGAGGTCGGACAAAAATTGAAGGGTTTCTTTGCAATGGTGGAGAGACAATTCAATAAACGGGTTAAGTGCATTCGGAGTGATAATGGAACCGAATTTGTAAGTCTGAAAGGGTACTTTCTCGAACAAGGGATCTTGTTCCAAACTTCGTGTGTGGGGACACCCCAGCAAAACGGTAGAGTTGAACGGAAACATAGACATATCTTAAACGTGGCACGGGCGCTGTGTTTTCAAGCTAATTTACCGATTGACTTCTGGGGAGAATGTGTGATGACGGAATGTTATTTGATTAACCGGACACCCACTAAGTTGTTGAATGGGAAGACACCTTACGATATCTTGATGGGTGTGACACCGAATTATGATCATCTGAGGGTGTTCGGTTGCTTATGTTATGCTCGCAATCAAGGACGAACAAGTGACAAGTTTGAAAGTAGGAGTCGTCGATGTGTGTTTTTGGGTTTTCCAAATGGGAAGAAAGCGTGGAAAATGTATGATTTGGAGACAAAGGAGTTTGTGTTCTCGAGGGATGTGGTGTTTTACGAAAAGGAATTTCCATTCGCCTCTAAGGAGACTGATGCCGAAAAACGGACACAAGATATGGCTTCTGTCACCGTTGCATTGGAGGAAGAGGAGGAGAGTGTGCAAGGAAGGGGGGGGTGTTGAACCCGAAGTCGTGACTCCGGTGATTGAACCCGAAGAGGTGACTCCGAAAGCTGAACCTGAGGTTGTTCCCGAGGTTGAACCCGAAGAGTTGGGTCGGGGAAAATGAACTAAGAAAGAGAATATCTTGCTGAGAGACTTTGTTACTAATACGGTCCAAAAGATGAGTCACCGGGTATCGTCCTGTGTTCGAAAGTCTGCTTGTTCATCTGTTTCTCAACAACCCTCTGGTAAGCCCTATCCTCTAGCACACTATGTCAATTGTGATAATTTCTCTTCGAAACATGTGAGTTTTCTTGCAGCTATAACGCAAGGACATGAGCCTACCTCCTATTCGGAGGCAGTAAAAAGTGACAAATGGAGAACAGCCATGGGGGAAGAATTGAAGGCATTGGAAGCGAACAGAACCTGGGAGATAGTTCGCTTGCCTACCGAGAAGAAGGCCCTCGGATGTCGATGGGTATACAAGATAAAGTACAACTCGGATGGAACTATTGAAAGGTACAAAGCAAGATTGGTGATTTTTGGAAATCACCAAATCGAAGGGGTTGATTATACGGAGACATTTGCACCGGTTGCAAAGATGGTGACTGTCCGAGTTTTTCTAGCCGTAGCAGCTGCCAAAAATTGGGAATTGCATCAGATGGATGTGCACAATGCATTCTTGCATGGTGATCTTCACGAGGAAGTATATATGAAATTGCCTCCGGGACATCGCATGACGGGGAGAGGAGCTGTGTGTCGCCTTCGAAAATCATTGTATGGATTAAAACAAGCTCCCCGATGTTGGTTTGCGAAGTTGTCTGCTGCACTTAAGCGATATGGGTTTCGACAATCATATTCGGATTACTCATTGTTTACGATGAAGAAGGGAAATGTGCATTTAAATGTGTTTGTCTATGTGGATGATCTGATTATATCTGGTAATGATTCGAAGGCAATACGAATTTTTAAGTTATATCTCTCAAAATGTTTCCATATGAAGGATTTAGGTGCCTTGAAATACTTCTTGGGAGTTGAAGTGGCAAGGGCTCCGAAAGGAATCTTCCCGTGTCAGAGGAAGTATGCATTGGATATCATATCGGAAACAGGCTTGTTGGGGGCAAAACCGGTTGGTACACCGATAGAACAAAACCATCGCTTGGCACTTGCGACTGGTCGTTTTATCAAAGATCCTGAACGCTATCGGCGACTGGTTGGAAGATTGATTTACTTGTGTTTTACACGACCGGATTTGTCCTATAGTGTGCATGTGTTGTCGCAATTCATGCAGAGTCCCCGTATTGAGCATATGGAAGCGGCACTCAGGGTTGTTCGATATTTGAAAGGCTGTCCGGGACAAGGCATTGTATTTCATTCTCAGTGTGATCTGAGATTGCACGGGTGGTGTGACTCTGATTGGGCAGGCTGTCCGTTGACACGTCGATCGTTAACAGGTTGGTTTGTGTCGTTAGGGGACTCACCGATATCTTGGAGAACGAAGAAGCAACAGATCCTGTCGAGGTCCTCCGCTGAGGCAGAATATAGATCGATGGCGATGACTGTGTGTGAATTGAAGTGGTTGAAAGGGATTTTATGGAACTTTGGAATTGATCACGATTCTCCGATGAATTTGAAGTGTGACAATCAAGCTGCGTTACATATTGCTCGGAATCCAGTCTTTCACGAACGCACTAAACATATCGAAGTCGACTGTCATTTTATTCGGAATGAAATCATCGGAGGAGTCATTCGTCCCAGCTATGTGCCTACGACCACGCAACTGGCTGATATTTTTACGAAGGCGCTGGGACGCGCCCAGTTCGAATTCTTCCTTAACAAGTTGGGCATAAGGAACCCTCACGCTCCAACTTGAGGGGGGGTATTGTAAATAGTAAATAGATTAATTATGTAAATTGTATAGTGGGCCAAGCCCGTTAGGTTTACTTGGTCCCTAAGTTAGGTTTAGGGTTAGGTTTTCTCTAGGTTTCTTTTGTATAAATAGGGGACTCCCCTCATCAATGAAAGCAAGAGTTTTCACCCAAATATTATTCCTCTCGTGTGAGTGTGTTCGGTTTTACACATAGTTATGTAATTTAACTTCTCCTATATACCACCCATGGTTTAAAGTGAGCCCAAAAATTTCTACCTATCTTAAGTTAATTTTTTTATTGTTTTTTATAAAATATTGTATGATTAATTAAAATAATATTTATAAATAATTACAAAACCAATATCCCCGTTGGCATTGCACACGTATTGTTTATTTATTTTACTTCTTTTGTCCCAATTTATGTGTCATTATTTCTTTTTTATTATGTCCCAAAAAGAATGTCACATTTCCTTATTTGACAACTATTTAATGTATTATCTCTATTTTATTCTTGTTGGGTCCTACTTACTTTAAAAGTTACTAACTTTTTAATTACCCCAATCTCCCTTTTTTTGCTTTTTCAAGAGTAAATTTGAAACTTAGAATGTCAACTTCTATTTCTTAAACTCCGTATAAATTCAAACACCGCCATATAAATTGAGATGGATGTAGTACTATAATCTTTGGACTTTTTTGTAGTACAAAGTTTCATGATTCACATTGTCCTTTAAAATAAGCTGCTTTCGCTTTCAGTTGGTTTATGATTACATATGGACAGTTCATAGGGCTGGCATTTGGTAGGATAGTTCTTGTTTGTGCATTTTCTTCATTAAGGGTCCTTTTCGTATGTATATTATCGAAAAACATTGAGGGCACTTGTAATAGCATGTTAAACGACAAACAAGTACCTAAATTTCTGCACTCAACCTAAAATTTAAATAAACATACATCTAGAAAGCAATTTTGGCATATCACAACTGTTTAATAAAATATTGGATTAGCTTAGTCGAACGCTAAGACTTAAAAGGGGGCACGTTTCCTGCTCGTTTAAATTTTGAGATACATAATTATACTTGTGCAACCAAATACGACGAGAATTATACTGAATATATTATCGAAAGCAAAAATATTTTTGTAATTGCTAGATTGTGTCATTACTATCCTAATAATTACAAAACTTAGTAATTGTACCATAGTTTCCATACACGACCTCATACTAATTCGTGCGCGAAATAATATCTCTGCATTTATGAGTGAAATGCTTCAAATGAGAACTGGTTGACAGATAGAGGAACGTGATAGAGCTCATCCGTATATAGAAAAAATATTTGTGTAATTGTATTTGGAAGATGATTTCAGATATATAAACTGAGCTTTCTCCTTCTGCTAATTTCAGATATACAGAAGGGTCCAAGATGTACATTTTTTTTTCATTCTCTCTCCCAGTATGATCATTGGAAAGTGATTCGTCTATAAGCAAGATCAGACGCATATTCTGAAAATATGCATCTGAGAGGAAAATTGAAAAGGTGCAAAGACTTTAAAAAGCAAAAAAAACTGAGTAGGATTGTTAGCACTAACAGATTTTAAAATGTATTTTGTCTCATAGGTACAAGTAATGAAGGAGTACAGTAGGGAGACTATTCTGAGATAGCTGTTCGGGTAGAACAACAGCTTTGATTTGTAATATTTTTAGATGTGATTACTAAAATTGTTAGTTACCTTAAAATAAGCCAAAAAAAAAGGGTTAATTATTTCATGCTAAGATTTAATTTGAAATATATAACGTACATCTCACCAATTCCTGCTGAATACTTGCAATAATTTTATCATTTGTACTGAGAGTAGCCTTTCTAGTGCTACCTGCACATAAAGTACAGGTTTTTATGCAACTGTCCATAGGGTTCTGATATAGTGGGATTGTTCAGATTGTTACAACCTCTAGCAGATGGTTTGGACTTGATTCTAGAAAATCCATTTCACCAAGTAGCGCTTCTTTTTTTGGTTAAAAGATATTTTTATTCATACTAATTAAGTAGCATTACAACCAGTAGCCATGGATATCCCATTGGGATCAAATCCATGGATATTAAAGTCAACATTACAAAATAAAGAGATGCCATCAATATCACTCAAGTTTCCAAGGCTTGCCAAGTTATTACAGTTACTATCCAAAATAGATAAAACATAACTAGTTCAGACCAAATTGCGCTTCAAAATCAACCTTTTTAGTCCTGCAAGGGATTCAAAAATATGCTTGCTCAGTGACATCTTGAATCAATTGTGTCAAGTTGAAGTGAGAGGAACCCCCTTCCTCCAGAGCTGTCCTTGCTTTTTCTCCCAACTCTTTAGCTCTTTTTCTTCTTATATCAGCTTCCTCTTCTTCACCCATGACTCTTTCAATAACAATCTTAATATTATCTTTGCTTACTAGTGCTTCCACTTTTTCTTCCTGTCCAAGCAAAACAGGATACTCGATGCCAGCCTTTACGCCTGTCTTTAGTACATTCACTATTAGCCTCTCATTGAGAAACTGATCAGAAAACATTGGCCAAGTGATCATTGGTACACCTGCTGATATACCTTCGAGGCTCGAATTCCATCCACAATGTGTCAAGAATCCTCCAATTGAAGTGTGAGATAATATCAGTACTTGTGGTGCCCAACCATGGATTAAAAGTCCTTGTCCTTTAACTCTTTCCTCAAAATTTTCTTTCACTAGCCAATTATTGAATTCATCCGGCTTGTGTCTAAGAACCCAAATGAAGGGTCTTTTCGATGATTCTAAACCAAGTCCCAGCTCAATCATTTGTGGCGTTGGAAGACGTGAAAGGCTCCCGAGACATACAAACAGTACAGAGTTTGGTGTCCAAGAATCTAGCCATTTTATGCACTGGTGTTCATCAATTGAAGCCTTGTTTCCTCTTTCAGCCTTGTCCTGTTTCTCTTTGTTGCGCAAAGAAACAGGACCAATTGGCCAAATTTTCACGCCTTTGGCCTTTTCCAATCCCTTGACATATTCTGGTTCTATCTCCTCAAAGCTATTAACCACTATCCCATAAGCTTCTTCTTCCGCTTTCTTCATTTGATCACTTAGTTCATTCCAATCAGAGTATGCTCTACTAAACTGTTTTGAAAGTTGAGCGTTGTTTATTTCAATTTTGTCTGGTAATCCAGGCACTTGAAAAGACTCTGTATCAGATTCCAATTTTTCAAGCCCCTCCCAACCTCTCAAATTGTGTAAGCACAATAAAGAAAAGGAACACATCCCATGAAAAACAAGTCTAGGGATGTTGAACTGTCTTGCAACATTAGTTGTCCATGGAAACCACATATCAGATATTATGCAACTCGGTGAAGGATTCAATTCTTGCATCAATTCTTCCACTTGGGGCTGAAGCCTACTCGCAGCATCGAAGAATTTCATCGACATATCCATCGATGGAAGCATGTCTAAATTTTCACACCCTTCAGGTAGTCCAGCCTCTTTGCTTGGAAAATAGAGGTGAGCAACCTGAATCTTTAGTCCTGCCTCTACTGCACGAGCGATAACTGTGTCGAATCTAGTGGCATTCAAGTGTGTAGTAAGAATTGTGATTGTAACTCCGTGCTGTGCCAATAGTTGCGCAATGTCAATCATGGGAATCATGTGGCCTTGTGCCATGAAAGGAAATAGTACAAAATGTGGTTGCATTGTGGGAACAGACATTATTGGCAAATTTTAGTAGTTGAAAGATTCAAAGAATTTGGTATTTTTAGGAGTTAATACTATGGTTTCAACATTGCTTGTTTTATATAGTACATGTTCAATTATTGAAGCCATAGCTAAATTGATGATGTAAGAGCTGACATAAGCATTTTTTGATATATCTTGCTTATGTTATTTTGTGGTTGGCAGTTTATTGCTTTCTCAGAATTAAGGCTGTCTAATAGCCCGGTTTGCACCGGGCCG
The DNA here is from genome assembly GCA_037355625.1 of Petunia x hybrida. Taxonomy (NCBI): domain Eukaryota; kingdom Viridiplantae; phylum Streptophyta; class Magnoliopsida; order Solanales; family Solanaceae; genus Petunia; species Petunia x hybrida. The sequence continues at coordinate 188,097 of JBBBVM010000170.1, forward strand.
GACCGGTCCGACCGGCACGAACCGGCGCAAGCCGGGCCAAATATAAAAAAAAAAATAACGGCCCGTTTCCGATCCGTCACCTCCAAAATGGACCGGATGGACCGGACCAAAGTGAACCGGAACCGGTCCGGACCGGACCGGGAAAGCTGATGGGCTTTTGGCAAAAAATAGCCGTTGGGCAACGGCTATTTCACGCCCAGCCGTTGGCCCAACGGCCAAAAACGGCTATTTTTTGCCCCCATACCCCCCAACCTATTTTTTCTATAAATACCATCATATTTCATCAGTTTATTCACAATTTCTCTAATATTCTCTCTAAATCTCTATCAATCTCTCTTATTTCTACAAAGATTATTTGCTAAATAATTCAAAGTTGCTCTTGCAAAAAGGGTGTAAGTGCTAAATTGCATAAAAAAAATATTTGGAGTGAAGTGGAATATTGTTCGGTGCGGTTCCGGTCAAGTTTCAACTTTCACTTCCTAAGTTCTACATTATAAGTTCACGACATCAAGTAAACTCGTTCTTACTTTTTATTATCTATTTTATTTTTGTGCAATATTATTGTTTGTAGCATATTTTAGTAATTTGTTTGTTTGATTTACTTATAAATTATAAAAATGTCTGGAGTGTGGAGATCAATTACTGGGTTTATGGGTAGCGGTCGTAGATCAGGTGCTTCTAACCGCGGGGGGGATGATAGACGTAGTCGTGCTTTAGGTAAAAGACCAGTTGGTACTACTAGCGCTCCTTCTCTTCTAGATGATTTTACTCAGGAAGATGACTCGCAATTTTTGCATGATATAAATTTTGATCAACCACTAGATAATGATTTGTTAGAGACACAATATCAAGAAAATACCGAAGGGGCTAATTTAGATGATGAAACACCCACTAGTCAATTTCAAGGTGAACCTGAAGAAACTGATTTACCACCTATGCCTCCTAGTAGAGAACGATATGCACGACCCGAAAGATCGGATGTGTGGAAATTTATGACTAAAAATGTTGCGGATCAGACCGCTAAATGTAATATTTGTAAAAAAGTTTGGGATTTTAAAACCGGCAGCCGTAATAGTGGGACGGGAAAGTTGAGAACACACTTAGAAAATCATCATAAGGATGAATGGGAAAGGAGGCCGGGTGGCCCTCGTTCAGGGAATAGAATGGCTCCATCACAAGGCAGTGGAGTCCAACAGGAAATTAACCCAGTGACGGGGGGGCTTATGCATTATGATAAAAAGAAAGATAGGGAACAAATGGCAAAAATGATTGCGGTAGAGTGCTTACCTTTTACATTTGCTTCTTGTCAAGGTTTTATTCGTTATATTCAAACCGTATATAATCCATCTTTTCAAGGTTTTCCAAAAACTACGGTTAGAAGTGATATTATAAAATTTAAAAATGAATATAGACAATATTTACGATATATATTTTATCACTTTGATTGTAGAGTTTGTCTTACTACTGATTTGGGTCGTGGTGTTAATGGGTATGAGTATTTAACAGTTACTTGTCATTGGATAGATCTTAACTGGGTAATGCAAAAAAGAATTTTAGCATATTCCGCTGTCGATGAACCACACACGGGAGCATTTATTAAGAGAGAAGTTTCTGATATTTGTAGGGCGTATTTTATTAGTGGCAAAATTTTAAGTATAACTCTTGATAATGCTGCAAACAATGATTTTGCTATTGGTAAGTTAAGACCCGCATTGCATCCCCCTTTTGAAGAATTGTTTCATGTTAGATGTGCATGTCATATATATAATTTAGTTGTAAAAGATGGCCTTCAGTTATTTGATCCTACTATTATGAAGGTTAGACTCGCAATTAGTTATATTTTTAAATCTAAAAAACCGGATAGATGGAGGGACTTTAAAGCAGAGTGTGTGAAAGAAGGTTTAACTCCTAGAAGAGTTCCCAAGGAAGTTTCAACTAGGTGGAACACTGTATATGACTCTTTGACTGTTGCTTACACTTTACGAGTGCCTATTACTAATTATTTTAATGGCAAAGTGGCTGAAGTGTATCACCTAGAAGAATCTGATTGGCAAAATGTTGATCGTCTTCTTCTTATTTTAGCAAAGTTTTTTTATGCTACTAAAGAATTTTCCGGTCAATATTATCCTACAATCACTACCATGTTGTATTTTATAGGTGGAATAACGGAATTACTTAACGATTATAGAGTAGTGCCTGGTTATGAAGTTGCGGTAGAAGCAATGATTGAAAAATTTAAAAATATTTTTTCTGATTCCACCACTTTATTACATTGCATCTATATTACATCCATGTTTTAAACGTTTTAATACGGAAATGCTAATTAGAGAAATTTATCGGACTTTGAGAATTACTGATGAAGAAACACCAAGTGTAGAAACAGTTTGTGCGCAGGTAATTGTAGATTGCCAACGGATTTATGAAAGGTATAGGAGTGCAGCTGATAATGTTGTTCCAAGTGTTCCAAGTGGAGCTGGATCAAGTTCAACGCAGGCTACCAAAAGAGCTGCAACCGGATTGAGAAGTTTTTCCAGCCTTAATCAAAGGCTTTCTAGCAGGCATTCGAGTAGCAGCGGAGGGTTCAACGAGCTTGATGTTTATTTACTTCATGCTTGCAAGGAAGTTGATTATTTTGGAAGCGAGCAACTACTGCCATTTTGGAAGGATCAACAAGCACAGTTTCCAATTTTAGCAAAAATGGCGCGGGATATTCTAACTATTCAAGCATCATCTGTTGCTTCAGAAAGCGCGTTTAGCCAAGGAAGATTACAAATTGGAGATCATAGACATTCATTGAAGGAAGAAGCAATGGAGACGGCCGTATTATTCAGAGATTGGATTAGATCGGAGCGAAGAAATTTTGGATTTGCAGAAGATGAACTAGCCGATGCAGAAGCATCATCAGAAATTTTATCCGGCGATGGAAGTTTGGACAATGAAACTGATTATGAAGAAGATGACTCTTTGCCACCGCTTCCTCCAGAGGTGCCAGAAGAAATTATTCAGAAAATGAGAAGTTTTTTTATTAATATGTAGTTTTTGCAATTTAATATCTATGTACTTTGCAAAAAAAAAAAATTCAACCATTATTCAATAAAATGCGTTACGCCTTGCTATTAAGTAAATTATAATCCTTTGTTATATTCTCAATTATCCTTTGCTATTAAGTTACCTCTTTGCAATTCAATACTAAATACTAAATACTAAATACTAAATACTAAAATACTAAATACTAAATACTAAATACTATTATACTACTAACTTAGTATTAAGTTTGAAAAAATAACAATTTACTTACATTATACTAGATTACTAAGTTTGAAAAAAATACTCAATTATACTTATTACAATTTAATACTAAAATACTACATTACATAATAGTTAATATTTTAATACTAGATTACTAGTATTATATAAGTTATTACATAAAACAAAAATTTAAACAAAACAAGTAACCAAAAAACACCAAAAAAAAAAAAAAAAAATGACAGAACCGGGCCGGACCGGCCCACTGCAACAATGTCCAAATCCGCTCCTTTTTGAAAAATAGCCGTTGGCAACGGCCATAAACGGCTATTTTTCCCACCCCCACACCCATAAACGCCCCTACAGCCCTCTCCTACCAATTTTTCCTATAAATACTCCCATATTTCATCAAATTAATCACAATTCAATATTTTCTATTCATTTCTCTTAAAAAATTTCTAACAAAAGGCTATTTTATTAAATTTTCTATCAACATGGCTGGAAATGAAAATAATGCTAATCAAGTTCAAGGTGCTACGACAGCAGGTCCGTCTGGTGGTCCAAAAAGAACTAAAAGATCCGAAGTTTGGTAATTTATCACAAAAAATAATGATACCGGCAAAGCTCAATGTACTCTTTGTCAGAAAGTTTGGAATTTGGATGATGAATCAAATACTGGAGGGACAATGAGGTTTAAGAGCCACTTGGAATACCATCATGCCTACGAATGGGCAACTCGTGATGGTGGCAAATATCTGCAACCACGTGATAATTGAGTGTTGAGTCGCAGAAGTTTAAAATTTATGTATTTTTCTAATTTCTAGTTTATTTTCATGTTTTTATTTTCTAATTATGCATTTCCATTTTCCAACGTAATGTACTATGTGTATTGTTGAATAATATGTGTGTTTTGTGTTGTTTATTTAGATTTTAGTCTACCAATATTTTTTTTCTTCTATTTTAAACAATAAAAAATATAATTTAAAACAAAAAAAAAATGAACGAAACCGAACCGAACCGAACCGCACCGGACCAGACCGGGACCGGGACGATTCTGTTTACCGGTTCCGGTTCCGATCCGGCATTGGTGCAACTGCACCGTTTGACCCGACGGGGACCGGACCGGGTTCGAGTTTTTTTTTGTTTGCACCGGACCGGCACAGTCACACCGGAACCGGGCCGGACCGGACTATTAGACAGCCTTACTCAGAATGATCGATTACCTGTCGCTGTCAGTCACGTTTTTTAAAGTTACTTATACGATGTTCCAGCATTTGTAACAAAACCATAGGGCACTTAGCTATGGTCACGTCTAAGTGTTAGAACTCTTTTGCCACATTTTCCATGAAGCCACTTGTTATTTTTCTCTCTAGAAATAATCAACTGTTCTACTTTTCTCATGCGTGATTACAAATGGAGAATCTTTTGAAATAAATCATATTTTGCCAACAAAGGTTTCATCTAAGTAGATTTCTGATGTGCTAAGCATTCGTATTCCCTTTGAGCACGACCTAAAAAAGGAGGAAACATATGGTCAGAGGCATGTACAAGAGGAAATGAGAAGTCATTGATGTCAGCGAAGAAAGTATTTACAAAAAGATGCTGCTATTTGACCATATTCCTATGGACCTAAAATGACCATATCCGGTGAAAAGTTCATAAATCTCTCTTCGCTTTTGGCTTCAATCACCATTATTTCCCTTCATTATTCTTTTCTTTCCAATAAATTTTCCTCTAAAAATATAATAATTACTATAAATTAGCATGTCCACCTTTTTATGATCCCAATACATTGAACAATTAAACTAAATATATGAGCATATTATTCTTAATATTGATATAAGTACATTATAATTAATATTGAATATATGAGTGTAATTTAAATGTGTACTGAATTTAACTGATTTCTTTCTCTTTTTTTTTTTGCTTGTAGGAGTTTTTCATTAAATAATTAAATTCTAGATGGCAACATAAATGACCAATTTTCATTGTAGTTAATTTATTAATATATTGACATTGAACTCATTTGAATTATGAAAATTTAATTGACAACTTAATGAAAATGCATGCCTTATATATTTCAAATTTATTCATCTGTATTTTTACCTACACTATTTATAAATTTATCAGCAAAAAAATTATAATTCACATATTAGCATACAAACAATACAACAAGATTTATGTGAGAACTAAAACAAAAACTAGGAAATAAATTTGTTATGGGAATACTATTATATATATATAAGACAATATATTATCAAGAATAAATACATATATGACATCATTAATCAAACCGCTAAATGATCATGCATCGTGTAAAATCATCAGAAGTAGGAGTAGGAGTAGTTGTTAGTGTGTTTTTACGCTCTTTATATTGAACCTCTGGATAATCTCGCTTTCAGTGTTAACCAAAGTCATTTTTGTCCTATGTTCATGTTTTTTATCTTGTTTGATGGGTCAACAAAAAATAGACTAAAGAAAGGACGAATGTTGTTGCCTGATGGATCAACTAACGCCTTAGAAATTGAAGACAAGAATTTGCGTGTTTAAGTATAGTTGGAGTGAACCCGTTAACAGATGAAGCTACTCTAGCATAATGGCAACTACTGTGATATAGTAATCGAAGGTCAAAGGTTCGAACCTGGCAAAAGTCTGTCATCTAACCTATTTTTTCAATTACATTATATTTAATTACTCTTGCTATGTAGCCAATTTTTTTAATATCTTTTATAGTTATTACATATACTAATGAATTTTGATTTGCTTTATTTGATCATTCAATTGCTCTTGCTATGTAGCAAAATTTCTTATATCTAATATATGTTATCACTGATAGTAATGAGTTTTGATTTGCCTTATTGTCACGCCCTAAAATTTTACTAAAAAAAAAATAAAATAAAAGGTTGTGACTTAGGTGTTTTAAAGGTACAAAATTATTTAGAGATTTTTCGGAGTCGCCACTTGACATAGTTCAAAGGTGTGCCAAGTCACCAAAGAGGTACCTTGGAACACCTATGACTCGTGAGTGGTCTGCGTCAGAGTTCCGGGTAAGGATCTCGGTTGACTCTCGGGAAGGTGTTAGGCACCCTTGAGTCCTGTGCCGAGCACAGTTGCTTTATTGTCGCATTTTAAATTCATTGAAATATGGTTGTTATATCATTGCCGTTCGTTTAAAATTACGCTTTTATTTGTTTAACCAAAATTGTATTAGGTAACCCGCTGGGTATACCTTAGCGCAAACTTGTGACTATTATTTAAAAAAAACTTAACAAGACTGCCAAATCATTTAACAAAGATGTGGGCTGAAATATTTGCGAAAACTTGGCCGTTTTGGAATCTGTTTGCAAAAATAATCACCTTCATTCCTATATTCCAAATGAGTTGTTTTCTTGCGCAGTGAAAGTGTGGCCAAATTTCAAATTAGACGTCCTACTCATTGCCTATTCGTCCAGATTTAAAAAGATATTGCACCTCATGGCTATATTTGCAGAAAACAGTCCAGCTTAAAAATGTGTTACATTTTTTTTTCTTGCAAAATAAAATCCGCCTTTGTTAATTTCAGATTGTCGTTCACTTTCCTTCCCTTTTATTCAAACGCACCAAAAGCAACACTTTATAAACATTGTAAACATGCTCACGAGTACTAATAGCCTTTCTATTTTAGCACAAGAACAAATTTTAAAGAGTTTTAACACAATAAGCAAAGTTCAAGACTTAAAACATATTAGTTTCATTCCATCTTTTACTCATGCATATCAACTCAAAATAAATACAAAAGTTAAACTCTGTGTTTACCTATATAACGAGACCTTAGAGCACTACAATGAAGATCCCACAAAGCTAAACCAAAGCAAACGAACACAGCAAGGTCACCAAAATTCAGCAACTAGACAGCCCTTTTAAACCCTTAAAACTTAAGATTTATACCCCAAAAGTCCCTTGGTATGAAGGCTTTTGGTTCTAAATCTATCTCTTAAACTTACTATTTATTTTTTTCAAGTATTTGCTCTCAATTATTGTGTGTTTTTCCGCTGGTTCTCCTTCCTTTTTTTTGTAGGTACATGTTGTAAATGAGGAGTAAATGCACTCTTATATAGCTGAAAATTGAGGGCCCAAAAGGTGGAGTGTAGACTTACACAAAAGTACAAGCCCACAACCCTTTACTTGAGTATTTTCAGAGATAGTACAGCAGCCCTATGACATCTTTTCAGCCACCCTATGTTGTCCCAAAAAGCTAAAAGTAGGTTGTCCTTTCAAAGGACAGCCCATCACATCAACAAAACCAACTAAACTAAACAAAATAGACCCCAAACTAAATGACAATCTGATTTTTAAACTAAATTTTGCTTCCTAGCTTAACTAAACAAACCAAACTAACTTGCAATTAACCAAAGATACAACCAGATTCTAAATTAAGCTAATAGAGTCCAAACTCAACTTTTCAAGAGTTCTAATAACTGGAAAAAAGCAAATCAGCCCCGCAAGCTGCGTCACATCATTTAAAAATCATCATAGCAGCCTGCAAAAAACTCACCATAGCAGCCCCCAAACGTCGTAGAACAGCCCCCCAAAATGCCATCATAGCACGGTCATCAACGAACAATCGACATCACAAAAAAAAAAAAAGAAAAAAAAGCAAGAAAGTAAGTAACATAACAAAAAGGAAAACACAAGCAAGAAAAGAGGGGAACGAATAAGAATCTTGAGCAAGTGGGGTATGGAAAGTGATAGAAGAGGGTGAGAGAAAAGGGAAATACCAAACACTTACCGGGAAAAGGGAAAAAACGCCAGAGTTCAAGTTTGACCGAAACTTTGAGGCCAGATCTGCCAAAAACGGCTACGAATTTAGATAAAATAATACCGGAAATGGATAGAGGGGCTCGATAGCTTTCCGGAATGGTATAATTTGTATTTTTCCGACCACCGGAAGGCGGTGGTCCGGTGGCAGAAAGTGGTGGCAGAGAGGGGTGGCTGGATTTTCTGATGGTGAGGAGAAAAATTGCTAGGGTTTCGCCAAGCCTTGAGCTTAGGTGGTGTGAGTGATGAAAAATAAGGAAAGAGAGCTTATATATCTTGGGCTTTGGGTAGGCTTTGGTCTATTGGACCGGGTTTAGGATTGGACTACATATATTTCTACCAATGGCCATTAAAGACTCTAAACTTTTTAAAACATACATAATTTACTACAATTAAAATCACATAAATTTACAATACTATCACAATTAAAACATAGAATCATAATCAAACACATAACAAGTATTTTTTGGTAATTTTCATATTTTCTATCCTAATTAAATGATTAGACTTAGCTATGATACAGATAAAAATTGAGGAAAACTAAAACTACTATTTTACGTATTTTGGTATTTTAGGTGCCAAAATTAGGTGATTACAGCTGCCCCTCTTTGTTCGAGAACATGAAGAGTTTTCGGACAAAGATGTAATCGACAACTAATTTTGGCTTTTTCGGTTCTAGCCGAGAACACGCTTGCAAAATTGTGACCGTACCTTGACCTCTCGGTTCTAACCAAGAACAAGGCTACCTACATATCCTCAGACTAAGGAATCAGGTCAGTGTAGTTCCTCACGCGCGATAGCTGAGACTACCGCATGCAAACAGACACTAGACTCTTCTAGACACACTAGGACTTACTCTAGACGCTACTGGACACATTTTGACTGACACTAGATACTTTTATTATATTAGGACTGACACAAAATACTGCTAAACACACTTGGGACTGTTGCTGCTGGTTGCTGGTTGCTGGTTGTTGCTGGGTATTGCTTGCTTTTTTTACAACATTTTACAAGAGAAACAAAATTACAATATAAAATTCTGCCATTTTCTACGGGCAGCTTGCATGAGCTTTCTCGCAGACTTGTTCTTCAAGGATTGATCCGCTGAAGATGAATTACTTCATTGTCGGGAATGAGCCCAGTTGCTGAAAGTAGACTGCTTTTGTGTGAGGGTGTACCCCGATTGCTGAAAGATAAATGCTCCATTGTGAGAGGAGTGCCTCGATTGCTGAAAGATAAATGCTCCATTGTGAGGAGTGCTCTAATTGCTGAAAATAAATGCTCCGTTGTGTGGGCAAGCGCTATCTGAAACTTGAAATGGTTGCATCTGTTTCAAACAGGTCTTGACTTGAAGCTGGGGATGGTTGCTATCTTTGAGCAGGACTAACTTGAAAAGGAAGTGGTTGCTATCTTTGAGCGCAAATGACCTGAACTGAATGTGAGTGCTATCTTCTAGCAAAAACTGACTTGAAAAGAGAATGATCGCTATCTTTTAGCAGGACTGACTCGAAAAGGGAATGGGCGCTATCTTTTAGCGAAACTGACTCGAAAAGGAAGTGGTCGCTATCTTTTAGCGAAACCGACACGAAAAGGAAATGGGCGCTATCTTTTGGCGGGACTGACTCGAAAAGGAAGTGGTCGCTATCTTTTAGCGAAACCGACACGAAAAGGAAATGGGCGCTATCTTTTAGCAAAACTGACTCGAAAAGGAAATGGGCGCTATCTTTTAGCGAAACTGACTCGAAAAGGAAACTGACGCTATCTTTGAGCGGAACTGACTTGAAAAGGAAATGATCGCTATCTTTTAGCAGATCTGGACATGAAAAAGAAATAACGCTATCTTTGAGCGAACTGACTCGAAAAGGAAATGATCGCTATCTTTTAGCAGATCTTGACATGGAAAGGAAATGGCGCTATCTTTGAGCGAAACTGACTCGAAAAGGAAATGATCGCTATCTTTTAGCGGGACTGACTCGAAAAGGAAGTGGTCGCTATCTTTTAGCGAAACTTACACGAAAAGAAAATGGGCGCTATCTTTTAGCGAAACTGACTCGAAAAGGAAACTGACGCTATCTTTGAGCGGAACTGACTTGAAAAGGAAATGATCGCTATCTTTTAGGAGATCTGGACATGAAAGGAAATAACGCTATCTTTGAGCGAACTGACTCGAAAAGGAAATGATCGCTATCTTTTAGCAGATCTTGACATGGAAAGGAAATGGCGCTATCTTTGAGCGAAACTGACTCGAAAAGGAAATGATCGCTATCTTTTAGCGGAACTGACTCGAAAAGGAAATGATCGCTATCTTTTAGCAGATCTGGACATGAAAAGGAAATAACGCTATCTTTGAGCGAACTGACTAGAAAAGGAAATGATCGCTATCTTTTAGCAGATCTTGACATGGAAAGGAAATGGCGCTATCTTTGAGCGAAACTGACTCGAAAAGGAAATGATCGCTATCTTTTAGCAGATCTTGACATGGAAAGGAAATGACGCTATCTTTGAGCGAAACTGACTCGAAAAGGAAATGATCGCTATCTTTTAGCAGATCTTGACATGGAAAGGAAATGGCGCTATCTTTGAGCGAAACTGACTTGAAAAGGAAATGATCGCTATCTTTTAGCAGATCTTGACATGGAAAGGAAATGGCGCTATCTTTGAGCGAAACTGACTTGAATAGGAAATGATCGCTATCTTTTAGCAAATCTTGACATGGAAAGGAAATGGCGCTATCTTTGAGCGAAACTGACTCGAAAAGGAAATGATCGCTATCTTTTAGCAAATCTTGACATGGAAAGGAAATGACGCTATCTTTGAACGAAACTGACTCGAAAAGGAATGGAGTTTCATTTGATATCTGGCGCAACTATCCCAATTCAAGTGGTCCTAGCTCTTTTCATTGCAGCATAGCAAATGTCACACTGACTTTCTGCATCGTGGATACACCCTGTCCTGATTTTGCAAATAAGCTTGGTGATTCTTGTTCTATTCTTCACAGTAATGTGAGATGAACAACACGCCTGTAGCTTCTCCCAAACATGTCCACTCTTCATGATACAATTTGGTATGCCGTTCCTCCGGCCATGATGTGCGGTGCTCCATTATCAAGGTTGGTCATGACTCGTTGAAACCTTTCCATTGTCGAGGGTGTGCCCTGCTCGCTGGAATTAAACCTGAATCCTGAAAGACAGAGTTTTGCAATTTTCTTTTGTTGCTCATGTGAGGTTAGCGCCGAAAGGGCGAGGAATTAATGGTGAGGCAAGATGTACAAAATGGAATAAAAAAAAATTTTAAGGGCGAAAGTCGTTTGGACAGGGAACGTCTTTCTGAAAAGGGAAACTTATCTGGTAATATACTGGCGGCCTTGATGATCATGACATGTATCTTGGATGACCTCGTCCGACCAGTACCACTTGTTTGTTGAGAGTTGCTCCACGGAAGATATCAAACCCTAACCAAGTTGAGGTGACTCTCAAGTCGACTAGTAGCGCCCTTTTCGGGTTTTCGCCAACTAGCCTCTCTCTTTAATCTTTTGCCTCACTGTTTGTCTTGCGGCGCCTTCTCAGGTTTTCACCGGCAAGACTTTTTTTTTTCTTTTTTTTTTTCAATTCAATTTACAACATAAACACCTCTTTTGATGGCATCATCGACTTGTCATAAAGAAAAATTTTGACATAAGCTCTCCAAAATGCATCATGTGAACAGATGATACAAAAATAATAGAAGTTTGTTTTTATTTTATTTTATTTATAAAATAAAATAAAAAAAAACTTCTGCCCCAGTTTATCATAAAAAGGGGATCCAAATTTCTTTTGATGTTGGCCGCAAAATTGGAGGCAAGTTTTGCGTCAATATGAAACAGGAAAGAATGAACATTTCACTGTTACGAACACAAAGAAAATGGGAAGGAATATTGAGTTTCCTCCATTTTCTTTAAAAAACAAAAACAACTACTGCCCCAGTTTAGGATAAACTGGGGTCTCTTATTTTCTTGACATATTCCGCAAGCCTGGAGGTAAACTTTGCGCGAATAAAAGTAGAAAGGGAAAGAAGAATTTTCTCTTGTTGCGACCGCACCGGAATGGTTGCCTACGTATCCTTTTGAGAGGAATCAGGTCAGACGTAGCTCTGACAACTTAATGCCAATTTTGTTTTGATGTTTTCTCAATTTTCATTTTATTTTGGTACAATTACATTGATTCCAACTAAGAACATGTCTCAAAAGTACAATGTTCGAAGTGCTAATGAGGGATACAATTTGGGATAGCAAAAGAGAACAAAAGCCTTGCATTCATCCTGAATTGAAAGCCATCTTGGAGTCAAATGTAGTACCTCTTGACCGCGTCTGCATTGACGGGTATTTCGGTTGTCTTGCCTTCCAGATCTGTAAGGTACAAGGCGCCATTTGGCAATACTTTCTTTACCAGGTATGGCCCTTGCCAATTTGGAGCAAATTTCCCTTTAGCTTCTTCCTGATGAGGAAAGATTCTTTTCAAGACTAATTGCCCTTCTTTCAAGTCGCGGATGCGCACTTTCTTGTTGTAGGCTCGAGCCATTCTTTGCCGATACAATTGACCGTGACAAACTGCATTGAGCCGCTTTTCATCAATGAATGACAACTATTCCAATCGGGTTTTGACCCACTCCGTGTCCTCAATCTCCGCTTCCAGTATGATCTTGAGAGACGGTATTTCAACTTCAGCGGGTATGACGGCTTCAGTTCCGTATACCAATGAATACGGGGTTGCACCTATGGAAGTGCGCACAGTTGTGCGGTAACCAAGCAAAGCGAAAGACAACTTCTCATGCCAATCACGAGATCCTTGTATCATTTTCCTAAGGATCTTCTTGATATTCTTATTGGCTGCTTCAATCGCACCATTTGCCTTTGGTCGGTAAGGTGTGGAATTTCGATGCATGATCTTGAATCTTTCACACACGTCATTCATTAAATGACTGTTCAGATTTGCCGCATTATCAGTGATGATGGTACTTGGGATACCAAAGCGACAAATGATGTTAGAATGAACGAAATCCACCACGGCTTTCTTGTTCACGGATTTGAGAGTGATGGCTTCAACCCATTTGGTGAAATAATCTATTGCAACCAAAATGAATTTGTGCCCATTTGATGCTCTTGGTTCAATAGGCCTAATAACATCCATCCCCCATGCTGTAAAAGGCCAAGGGGCTGACATTGTGTGCAACTCTAAAGGGGGTGAATATATCAAATCACCGTGTACTTGACATTGATGACACTTTCGCACAGAAGTAATGCAGTCATGTTCCATGGTAAGCCAGAAGTATCCTGCTCTGAGTACTTTCTTAGCTAGCACGTGCCCGCTCATATGGGGTCCGCAGATCCCTGAATGCATGTCATTGAGAATTTTCGTGGCTTCAGTGGCATCCACGCATCTTAATAGTCCCAGATCAGGTGTCCTTTTTTACACCACCCCTCCACTAAAAAAGAAACCACTTGCCAGTCATCGAAGGGTTCTCTTTTGATTTTTTTTCTGCCATTGGCGGATACGTCCCATCTTGAAGGAACTTCTTGACATCAAAATACTACGGTTGACCGTCAATTTCTTCTTCAACCATATTGCAGTATGCACGTTGACTTTGGACCTGAATCTCTAGCGGATCAATATGGGCTTTATCAGGATGGACAAGCATTGAGGCTAATGTAGCCAATGCGTCAGCCAGCTCATTATGTATTCTGAGAACATGTCTAAACTTTAGAACATCAAACTTTTGGCGAAGATCGTCCATACACTGCTTGTACATGATCAGCTTAAGGTCTCGAGTTTCCCATTCGCCCTTCATTTGGCGTATCAAAAGATCTGAATCTCCGATCACCAGCAATTCTTTGATGTCCATGTCTAGAGCCATACGCAAACCCATTATACATGCTTCATACTCAGATGTGTTATTAGTACAACTGAAGCGGAGTTGGGCAGCTGCCGGATAGTAATGTCCCATGGGAGAAATGAGGACCGCTCCAATACCGTGGCCTTTCGAGTTGGAAGCACCATCAAAGTACATTTTCCACACATGTTCTTCTTCGTTAATCAGTTCTTCAAGCACATCTACCTCCTCATCAGGGAAGTAAGTCTTCAATGGCTCATAATCATCATCAACTGGATTTTCAGCCAAATGATCAGCTAAGGCTTGAGCTTTCATCGCAGTTCTGGTGACATAAACTATGTCAAATTCTGTTAGAAGGATCTGCCATTTTGCAAGTTTTTCAGTTGGCATTGGCTTCTGAAATATGTACTTCAATGGGTCCATCCGGGAAATTAGATAAGTGGTATAGGACAACAAATAATGTTTCAGCTTTTGTGCGACCCAAGTTAGGGCACAACACGTCCTTTCCAACAAAGTGTATCTGGCCTCACAATCTGTGAACTTCTTGCTCAGATAATAAATGGCCTGCTCTTTCTTTCCCGAGGCATCATGTTGCCCCAGTACACAACCAAAGGAGTTTTTATTGACCGACAAGTACAAAAACAGCGGTCGGTCAGGCTCGGGTGGGACCAAAACAGGAGGGTTCGACAAGTACTGCTTGATCTTGTCGAATGCTTCTTGGCACTCTTCGGTCCATGCAATCTTCGCATCTTTTTTCAACAATTTCAGAATTGGCTCACATATTGTGGTGAGTTGGGCGACGAACCTGCTGTTGTAATTCAGCCTACCGAGAAAGCTTTTAATATCCTTCCTGGTCCGAGGTGGAGGTAATTCTTGTATTGCTTTGATCTTTGCGGGATCCAGTTCAATACCTCGCCTGCTAACGATGAAGCCTAGCAACTTTCTAGCGGGCACACCAAATGCACATTTGGCTGGATTCAGCTTCAAGTTATACCTACGGAGCCTTTCAAAGAACTTTTTGAGATCTCTCACGTGTTCTTCAGCAGTTCTAGACTTGATAATCACGTCATCCACGTACACTTCTATTTCTTTGTGCATCATATCATGGAAGATGGCAGTCATAGCCCTCGCGTAGGTTGCCCCAGCATTTTTCAAACCAAACGGCATCACTCTATAATAATAAGTTCCCCAAGGTGTAGTGAATGCTGTTTTGTATGCATCATCTTCATCCATCTGGATCTGGTGATATCCGGCATAGCAATCAACGAAGGATTGTATCTCATGTTTGGCACAATTGTCTACGAGAGTGTGAATATTAGGCAATGGGAAATTATCTTTGGGACTTGCCTTGTTCAAATCTCGATAGTCAACACATATCCTTGTTTTTCCATCTTTCTTAGGAACCGGAACAACATTCGCAACCCAAGTAGTGTACTGAACCGATTGAATTACTTTTGCATCCAACTATTTCATTATTTCATCATAGATTTTCTTGATCATATCAGTTTTGAACTTCCGTTGCATTTGTCTCACTGAAGGGAAACCAGGTTGAATTGGCAATTCGTGGACTATCAATTCGGAGCTCAAACCCGGCATCTCATCATATGACCAAGCAAAGATGTCCCGGTATTCCAAAAGCACTTGCAGAATATCGCTCTTCACCTCGGGATGGGCATACATACTTATCTTGGTTTCCCTCACATCATCAGGGCTCCCAAGATTAACATCCTCTGTATCAGCCAAATTGGGTTTAGGCTTGCCCTCGTGGCGTTCAACTTCCAGGCCTATTTCAAAATCCACCTGTTCCCCATCATATTCAATCTCGTTAACAGATTCCTCAATGTTTTCTTCATCACTTTCAACCTCAACTATGGTTATGGAGCCAAAATCAGATTGCGGTCCCTGGATGGACGATAAGTTCCTTGAACATGTCATGAGATCAGGACCAGCAGATATATCACTACAGATAAACAAAAGTAGAACAGAATTAGGAATATGAGCAGAGATTGAAGGAAAGCTTAGCTCTTAGGCCTTTCATTAATGAAAAAAGGGTTTGAATTACAAAAGAAAACATGAGCAAAATAATACACTTGGCATACAACCCTTAGAATATCCAAGTGTATTAAAAAAAAACTGTAAAACAACAGTCTACCAAGACCCTTTCCTGATGGGGAAGGGAGTTGCATTCCAGTTAGTCAGGTGCACATCCAGGCCAATGTACTGAATTGAAGCGTTGCTGGAGCCTTCACCCGGCTGCACCATGCAGATTTCAAAAATGCCACCAAGATCAAATGGTGCATCCTGATTATCTTCCACTGTGTTGACATTTGCAGCGACAACCTTTGGTTTCATGACATAACCCACAAAAGACTGAGCGAGACACGGAATTGGCCTTGGGAGAGACCAAACTTCTGACTTCTTCTTCTTTGCTTGCTTGCGATCAGCTGCTTTTGGCTTGAACCCTAGTCCCCACGTGCCTTGCACGCCATTTGGATAAACTGGATTTACCCTGCCTTGTAGTGATGCTCCCAAATCCTTTCCGAATTGGAAACCATGCTTTAACATTTCAGATGCCATCATAATAGATGTCTCTGACACTCTTGGGACGGGTATAGGTTTCCCTTCTGTTACTTTTTCCACATACACCACATCGGAGGTTTGATACATGATGGTCGGGCGTGTGGTGACAACTTCCAAGGCCGGTACGTCCAGACTATTGTTAAACTGTAAGTCATCCTCTCCATAAACTACGACAACTTGATTATCCCAAGTGAACTTGAGCACTTGATGAACTGTAGAGGGTACAACACAAGCCATGTGAATCCATGGTCTGCCCAATAATAGATTGTAAGATGCATCGGTTTCCATGACTTGAAACTCAATGCTGAAGGTAGCGGGACCAATGGTTAATTCAAGATTAATGATGCCCAAAGATTCTCGAACTCCACCATCAAAAGCACGAATAGCAGAGGAACTTGCCCTGATTTTGTTCATATCCACCTTTAGACTCTTCAATGTAGACAGGGGGCAAATGTTCAATCCCGCGCCGCCATCTATTAGAACACGTGTGACATAGGAGTCCTCGCACTTAACTGAGACATGAAGCGCTCGATTATGACCGGTTCCTTCTGCTGGCAGCTCCTCATCGGTGAACATCACACGATTAGTCTCAAATACTCTGCCAGCAAGTGCTTCCAAATTAGCCACAGTAGTTTGTTCAGGAATGTAGGCCTCATTCAGTATTTTCAACAGAGCGTTGCGATGTGCTTCAGAGTTCATAAGTAGAGACAAGAGTGATATCTGAGCTGGAGTCTTTCTCAATTGCTCGACGATAGAATAATCTGTTGATCTCATTTTCTTCAAAAATTCTTCAGCTTCTTTCTCAGACACCGGCTCTTTGATGGGTCCTTGGTCTTCTCGCCCTGGCTTTACCTTTCTCAATTCTTTCGGGGTAAAACATCTCCCGGACCGAGTTAGACCATTTATATCTGCAACGACCTCCATGATTTCCTTCCCGTTGTAAGACACAATTGTCTTGTTGTAGTTCCAAGGAACAACCTTTGTACTTTTGACAGGGAGTTGCACTGCCTGAGTGATGATAACCGGTTCACACTTCTTTGCCTTAACCTCGAAGACCGGAGTTTTCTGGCATGATGCCCCTTGCACAATAAATGCTGGTGCACTGTCATGAACTTTTTCCTACTTTGCAGTCGGAATTGTGAAACTTAGCTCAACATCTACTTCTTGCTTTGCTTTGTTGACAACAGACGTACTTGACTTTCCCCTGATTACAACAATAAATGGCTCGGGGCCTTTGATATCTGGGGAGGGACCAATTGCCACAATCTGCTTGGCGGCTTTCCCTTTCATGTCCTCTTCTATGCATACCATCCCTACCATGTGTACATTGTTTTGAACATCATGAGCTGGTAAAGGATTTTGATTCACATTTCGTGTCTCGTCCCCCACGACTTTTATCTGATTGTTGTCTATCATTTCCTGGATTGCCCTTTTGCGTTCCCAACAGGATTCTGTGTCATTTCTAGGTGCTCCAGAATGAAATGCACAACGGCGTGAATGATCGATTCTTCCATTGGGGTTCACTTTTCCCGGGATTGGCTTCAACAGATTGGCTTGTTGCAACTTTTCAAACAAATTAGTGTAAGTTTCCCCCAATGGGGCGAACTGCCTTTTCTCTTGTTGCATGTTTCTCTGTTGCATGTTTGGACGAAAACCCGGTGGACCTCATGGTCGATAAGGCATCTCCTGCTGAGCCGGGAATTGAGCGTGTGCCTGTTGATTGTTATACTGGACTGGAGCAGGGGGTGCACGCCATTGTGGACCAGATAGCGGCTGAACATAAGATGATGCATTGACGGGGAATGAGAACTGCGGTATGGCAAATTGTTGGCCATGAGGTGGATAGAATTGTTGTGGCGGGGGTGTCTGAACGTACCCTTGACGGTCATTGTATCTTCCATCATTTCTTCTCGGTCCAGGACCAATCATTGCCACTTCATCTTTCTTTTTTCCAAAAGCACCTGTTCCTGATTGCAACGCTTGGGTAGTGGCTCTCAAAGCTGTTTGGCTAACAATCTTGCCTGCTTTGATTCCTCTCTCAATCATCTTCCCAATTTTCACTGCTTCACTGAACTGCTTCCCAATGGCAGAGGCCATCGCTTGGTAGTATGTTTCGTCGAGCACTTCGACGAATTCTTCAACCATCTTATCATCTGGGATCAAAGGGCTCACACACGCCGCCTGTTCGCGCCGCCTGTAGGCATACTCTCTGAAACTTTCACTTGGTTTCTTTGTGATCGTCTTCAAAGAAGAATGATCAGGAGCAGCCTCCATTTTGTAACCATAATGGCTTAGGAAAGCGCTGGCCATGTCATCAAAGGTGACCCACTTCGAAACATCTTGTTGTACAAACCATTCTATTGCCGGTCCTCCCAAACTGTCAGCAAAGTATGCCATCAACAATTCGTCCTTCTTGATCCCCCTCATTTTGTTAAGGTAGATCTTCACGTGGATCCTTGGATCTCTTTGTCCGGTGTACGGATCAAATTTGGGCACAACAAAACCTTCAGGCAATGGCACATGAGGGAACAAACACAGGTCTTTGTATGAAATATTGGTTTTACCCCCTTGCCCTTGTTTTTCACAGTTTGCTCCAAGCTTTTCAATTTCTGAGCAAAATCATTCTCTTCTGTTTTTCCCAGCCTCTCGATATCGGCATGTGATTCTGGGTGGTGTCCCTGATCATACGACTCGTTTTGGCGGAAGACATTACCCTGAGCTTGGTCAAATTATTGATCATGGGCCCATAACTGTGGGTCACTGTTCGATCTTTGCAAAGTGTGTCCTGCAGGAACGGTGAATGCTGCGGCAAGAACCTGGGGTTGGCCTTGTTGTCCATGCTGTGGGAATTGTGCCCCAGGTTGCACAGTAGAAGGTCCGACTGCATTGTCAGTTGCCAGATGTGGGCCAAATCCTGGAGGGTAATGGAGGTCTCCTACCACTGTGGATTGCCCTTGCCCTGGTGGCTGAGTATTTGTCATGAAACCAGCAGCACCTGGCGGAATAGGAGGTGTCTGAACTGCTGCCAGGTTACGAACCAGCTGCGTCATCATTTCTTTCATAGTTGCGAAGTCCTCGGCCATCTTGGCCTGTTGCTCAGCCAAGCGAACCAACTCAGTGTTCTCAGTTTCTTCAGCCATCGTTGTCGGAGTGTTTTCTTGAAGAGGTGCTTCAACCACTTCTGGAACAGGCAGTGGTCCCTTGATTCTGGTGGAGTAGGAATGTGGGGCCAGCACGGCAGTTGCTCAAGCTATTGAACCAAAACAGGTTAGTGCAACAAGATAGCATGTAACATGAATTTGTGTGTCGGCCTAGCCGATGCCTAAAGATCGTTATGCGTCATCCCGAATCAAGACAAAGCGGGTCCTTATCTTCTCTCTTCTTTTTCTTTTTTCTTTTCTCTTTTTTTTTGCTCTTTTTGTTTTTGTCCTTCCCTTTTTCCTTTTTTTTTCCCTTTCTCGCTCCCTTTTTTTTTTCGTTTTTCATATCATATATCTTTTCAAATGTACGAGGGGTCCAAAATCATATTGAAAAAAGAAAAAAAAATGCATTTAAGATAATAAAAGACACAATTTTGGATTTTCTGATTTCCTTTTCATAAATTCCGAAACAGTATAATATTAAAATAATAAGCCCACCGACAACATGGGGCAATAGTAGTATTCCTACAAATTAAAGCAAACAAACAAAACAACTGTTCGAAATAGGAATACATAATGAAAAGCTACAACATGTCCAAGATGCTAAATGAATGACAAAAAGGCAATGAGCTGCATCATCTCAGACTGACATATATCTACTAAGGTGATCCGGGCTCTGCCTCAGCTAACTCCTCTGAATCCGACTCAAGTGGCTCGTCGGGATCTTCCTCTGGTGGCTCCTCGGTATCAACTGGTAGGCCTTCCACCAAGGTGCGACGCAGTCCATCTAAATTTGCTGCAACTCTGGTGACGAAGGGAAGCATATGTGGGAGTAGGTCCTCCGCGGGCAGCCTCCTACAGCCACCGATAGCCTGTGCAACATACATAGCAGAGTCATAGACCTGTCGATAAGCTACGCTGATAGTCTGTCCTGCAGCCTGTATATCCTGAAGTCGGCCCTGTGCTAGCTCCCTGAGCTGCTCTCCCTGCTCTAATACCCTGTCAAGTCGAGCTCGAGCATCCATAACATCCTGACGATGATAATCCTCCCTTCTCCTGCTCTCCACCAAAGCTGCCCTGTCGGCGTCCCGCTCTGTCAATGCCTCAGAGTGCATAACATGGAGTCGTCTGACTGTGTCTAGGTGCTGATGCGCGAAACCCTCACTCTCAAACTGGGCTGCTCGAGCGGCATCCCTCTCCGCGCGAAGACGGTGGACCAAAGCCGAGTACTCCTTCTCAACATCTACTCTGTGCATCGCCATCCTCACCTCTATCTTGCACTCCTCATCATAGGGTCCTTTGATTGGCTTTGTAGGCAGGGCTACGAAAACATGTTGCCGACCATACCAGAAAACATACTCAGGGGTGACCATGCCCCTGTATCGATCCGAGATCTGTGTGGTACGGGGCATACTCTTCATATTCTTCCAGAGATCGCACCACTGCCTAGCTTCAGGGAACTCAAAAGTAATAGGCTCGAAGGAGTACCTACTCACGTCCTCAACCCTTGGGACATCCTGAACACACCCCAACAGTCGCAGCACACGTGTAGGGCAATAAGGCTCAGTACCTCTATGACCAAAAAGTACAAGAAATGGATGGTTCTTGCTATCATAATTGACACAACCATAAACTACCTCTTCCGAAGGGAACCAGCTAACCTGCCACCGGATGCTCTCTGAAGTAAGCGCCTCCACATACTGTGTCCAATCATCCACACTCACGGGTAAGACAACATCTCTAATATGCCAGTGATGGGTGCCCAGGGCGCATCAGGGAGTAGTCCAGGGTCAGAACGCCCCAATAAGTGCTCGATGAACCAAAATTGCAACATCAGGTTGCAACCTTCGAAAAATCGGTCCTTTCTCTCTTTGCATCAGGTCAAAGCACGGTAGATACTACCCAGAATTATGGGCACAATAGTGACATCCCTCAGTCCTCCAAATAAAGCTTTCATCACCCAGCTGAGGTGGATAGATATTTGTCCATTTTCCGACGGAAAGACCATAGTACCTAGGAAAGCGAGAACAAAGGCATTTGCCCTGAATGTGAGCCACTCCTTATGCCCCCATTTGAGGTCGAACTCTGGTAGATATGTTGTGTAGCCGTCAGCCTTCCCATAACGAGCAAAAAGATAGTCCAAACTGATAAATCCTGACGATACATCAATCTGTGTATCCTGGCGCAGATGCATGTATGTTAAGAACTCCTCTTTATGTACAAATCGAGGCACTATGCACTGCTTGCCCAACTCTTTCTTAATTAATCCCGCAATCTCCTCTAATGTGGGGGTCATCTCGAAACCATGGAATACAAAGGTGTTCTGAGACGGCTCCCAACGCTATCAAGACATTAATTAGTTCCCGGCGCGGGGGAAACCCGGGTCTCAAAAGATGCGACATCTCACCCATCCTACCATTGACATTCATCCGGTTTGCATCGTTCATATTATACCACCAGTTCCTCAAATCGAGAGGTGCCTCGTCAACCATCCTAATGGCTGGTGGCGTAGAACCCTCGGGAAATTTCCTCTTCCCTACTCTAGACGACGATACAGCCATGTCACCTATTTTTTTTTTTAAGAAAAAGAAAGAAAACAAAATAAAATTAGGACTATGCAAACTTGGACAAATTGTAAAATAATTCGAAAAGGGGCGAGCCAAACCCAAACAAAAATATTTACACAATTAACTAGCCCGGATGATAATAATGAAAATTCATTCATCATTTTTTTTTGAGAGAAAAAAAAAATTTGCCGTTATAACGACACTAAATATACTTGCCGATACTCTCTCTCTCTTTTTTTTTCTTTTTAGTTAAATAAATCGGCTATAACAATGACACAAAAATTGGGATTGAATTTACATGAACTTGGTCATTATAACGGCATGAGAAATTGACTCATAAATTTTTTGTCAATGAAAAGGTGAAAAAAATAAAACAATTACTAAAATTTTCTGAAAAATCTGAAATTGCCCCTCTTAAAGCAATCTCCTTTTCCATCATTTTCTTCTTCTTTTGTCCCTTTTTTTTTCAAATAAGTCCGCTTTCCTCGACTAACGGTCAGCATAACGCCTTTCTAAATGCAACACATAGCATGCTTGGGCCCTGGAGGCCCACTTGAACAGAAGGAATCTGCCTAGACAGGCACAGTACTTGGGGTACCGTACCTCACTAAATCCAATGATATGCAGATAATTCGGCCTAAATTGGAGCGGGTCAAACTCTAGGTGACTCAATGGGTTCATGATCTAATGATTCAGCCATTTGGAAGTGCCTCGGGGGTACCGGTCGACAACGTCTAACGGCCTAACCCAACGCACCTCCTCCTAAAACAGGGTTAACTTTTTGTGCCCGAAGGCAGGACAGAAAATTCCAGCCGACAAAGCAAAACTGGCGTGCATGTGTGCAGTGTTCCAGAAACCTCAGAGGTGTACGAGAGAAGACAGTTGTGTATATTTACAATTCAAATAAAATCAAAATAGTAACATTCAGGGTTTTTCATACGATCAAGGCAACATAACAACAAAATATTTTAAAAAGCCAAAAAGCGACAATTTATTAAGCCTGAGATTCTCAGTTTTTCACATTTATCCCCAGCGGAGTCGCCAAGCTGTCACGCCCTAAAAGTTTACTAAAAAATAAAATAAAATAAAAGGTTGTGACTTAGGTGTTTTAAAGGTACAAAATTATTTAGAGATTTTTTGGAGTCGCCACTTGACATAGTTCAAAGGTGTGCCAAGTCACCAAAGAGGTACCTTGAACACCTATGACTCGTGAGTGGTCTGCGTCAGAGTTCCGAGTAAGGATCTCGGTTGACTCTCGGGAAGGTGTTAGGCACCCTCGAGTCCTGTGCCGAGAACAGTTGCTTTATTGTCGCATTTTAAATTCATTGAAATATGGTTGTTATATCATTGCCGTTCGTTTAAAATTACTCTTTTATTTGTTTAACCAAAATTGTATTAGGTAACCTGCTGGGTATACCTTAGCGCAAACTTGTGACTATCATTTAAAAAAAACTTAACAAGACTGCCAAATCATTTAACAAAGATGTGGGCTGAAATATTTGCGAAAACTTGGCCGTTTTGGAATCTGTTTGCAAAAATAATCACCTTCATTCCTATATTCCAAATGAGTTGTTTTCTTGCGCAGTGAAGGTGTGGCCAAATTTCAAATTAGACGTCCTACTCATTGCCTATTCGTCCAGATTTAAAAAGATATTGCACCTCGTGGCTATATTTATAGAACACAGTCCAGCTTAAAAATGTGTTACATTTTTTTTCTTGCAAAATAAAATCCGCCTTTGTTAATTTCAGATTGTCGTTCACTTTCCTTCCCTTTTATTCAAACGCACCAAAAGCAACACTTTATAAACATTGTAAACATGCTCACGAGTACTAGTAGCCTTTCTATTTTAGCACAAGAACAAATTTTAAAGAGTTTTAACACAATAAGCAAAGTCCAAGACTTAAAACATATTAGTTTCATTCCATCTTTTACTCATGCATATCAACTCAAAATAAATACAAAAGTTAAACTCTGTGTTTACCTATATAACGAGACCTTAGAGCACTGCAATGAAGATCCCACAAAGCTAAACCAAAGCAAACGAACACAGCAAGGTCACCAAAATTCAGCAACTAGAACGCACTTTTAAACCCTTAAAACTTAAGATTTACACCCCAAAAGTCCGTTGGTATGAAGGCTTTTGGTTCTAAATCTATCTCTTAAACTTACTATTTATTTTTTTCAAGTATTTGCTCTCAATTAATGTGTGTTTTTCCGCTGGTTCTCCTTCTTTTTTTTGTAGGTTCATGTTGTAAATGAGGAGTAAATGCACTCTTATATAGCTGAAAATTGAGGGCCCAAAAGGTGGAGTGTAGACTTACACAAAAGTACAGGCCCACACCCCTATACTTGAGTATTTTCAGAGATAGTACAGCAGCCCAATGACATCTTTTCAGCCACCCTATGTTGTCCCAAAAAGCTAAAAGTAGGTTGTCCTTTCAAAGGACAGCCCATCACATCAACAAAACCAACTAAACTAAACAAAATAGCCCCCAAACTAAATGACAATCTGACTTTTAAACTAAATTTTGCTTCCTAGCTTAACTAAACAAACCAAACTAACTTGCAATTAACCAAAGATACAACCAGATTCTAAATTAAGCTAATAGAGTCCAAACTCAACTTTTCAAGAGTTCTAATAACTGGAAAAAAGAAAATCAGCCCCGCAAGCTGCGTCACATCATTTAAAAATCATCATAGCAGCCCGCAAAAAACTCACCATAGCAGCCCCCAAACGTCGTAGAACAGCCCCCCAAAATGCCATCATAGCACGGTCATCAACGAACAATCGACATCACAAAAAAAAGAAGAAAAAAAGCAAGAAAGTAAGTAACATAACAAAAAAGGAAAACACAAGCAAGAAAAGAGGGGAAAAAATAAGAATCTTGAGCAAGTGGGGTATGGAAAGTGATAGAAGAGGGTGAGAGAAAAGGAAAATACCAAACACTTGCCGGGAAAAGGGAAAAAAAGCCGGAGTTCAAGTTTGACCGAAACTTTGAGGCCAGATCTGCGAAAACGGCTATGAATTTGGATAAAATAATACCGGAAATTGTTAGAGGGGCTCGATAGCTTTCCGGAATGGTATAGTTTGTATATTTCCGACCACTGGAAGGTGGTGGTCCGGTGGCGGAAAGGTGGTGGCAGAGAGGGGTGGCGGGATTTTCTGATGGTGAGGAGAAAAATTGCTAGGGTTTCCCCAAGCCTTGAGCTTAGGTGGTGTGAGTGATGAAAAATGAGGAAAGAAAGCTTATATATCTAGGGCTTTGGGTGGGCTTTGGTCTATTGGACCGGGTTTAGGATTGGGCTACATATATTTTTACCAATGGCCATTAAAGACTCTAAAATTTTTAAAACATACATAATTTACTACAATTAAAACCACATAAATTTACAATACTATCACAATTAAAACATACAATCATAATCAAATACATAACAAGTAATTTTTGATAATTTTCATATTTTCTATCCTAATTAAATGATTAGACTTAGCTATGATACAGATAAAAATTGAGGAAAACTTAAACTACTATTTTACGCATTTTGGTATTTTAGGTGCCAAAATTAGGTGATTACACTTATCTGATCCTTCAATCGCTGATAGTAATGAACAATTAAAAGCACCTTCGGGACATATAATTATATACAATAACATATACATATACTATTTTCAATAAAGTTAGGTATATTTTCATCTATAAGGACATAGTTTTTGGTCAAACAACAAATTTTTATTCCTCTAAATTAATAAGATAAATAAGGACATTATCTTGGTTCTAGTTAAGATGTGTCACGACTAACAATATTATTTCGAACTTGAAATAAGATACTATTTCAATGTTTTAAGTTAGTAACAATTCATGTTAAATTTTAACTTTGAGTAATTTTTTTCAGTTATATAAATTAAATTTAAATGAATTTGAAAGTTTTTAAAAATTTATACCTTGTAAATTGCACGAAGTAGCGTATGCGTATTACAAGTATTTATGTATATATTAATTAAATAAAAGATTTTCCTCCATAGGTTATGGTGGGATTTGATTCAAAAAAAATTTATAATCCTAACAAAAACATTTTATTTTTCCAAAAGAGGGGTTTCAAATAAATGCAAAAGATGAACAAAATGTTTTTTTTTAAAAAATAGCTTTTAGCCTTGTTGAACCCCAAAAATGACCCCCCGAAAAGGATAAATTCCGGAATATCGACAGGATGGACTACTCTTTTGGAATTTTTGGAGTCGCCACCCAATTTAAGGAAAACAGGGAACCAAATTAACAAATGCGTGCAAAACTCTGTTTTTATAAAAAAAGACGGTCTTTTCAGAGATTCTAAGTAAGAGGTTTTATTAATTTCGGAAGAAAGTTTTTAAGGCACTTCCGAAATTCCGTTAAAAACGGTTAATCCGACAGGTTTCCAAATATTTACAAGTGCGTTTTTTTTTTCGAAAGAATTTGAATAATAATAATAATCATAATAATCAATTGAATAAAAAGCTTATTTTCAAAATATATATTTTTACTTGCACGCATTTGCTAAGATGGCCCCAATTTGCAATAAATTAAATAACGACTTCACAATAAAGGGTAATGCACATAAAGTAAAGCAACATACAAACAATCAAATATTATTGATAAATAAAATATTTTACACATTTATTTGCATAAATATCCAAGGAAAGTAATGCAAAGTTAAAGATAGAACCGGGAAATTGATCAACTCGCGGGAGTCTTGAATTTTCTAAAATTCCTAAGTCTTATTTCTGAATGCTCGGGTCCGAATTCAATCCCGAAATGCCTTCAATGCAACGGATTATTCGCATTCGTGAGTTAGCCAAACTCGTCCATAAATTATTCGTACCAAAATGTACCTCGCAAAACAATCAAGTAAAATTGGATTAGTACGATAATAAAGTGTAGTAATTAATAAAAATAAATAATAATAATAGTAATAATAATAATAAGAATAATAATAATAATAATAATAATAATAATAATAGTAAAGGAGTTGTTTTTGCAAAATTTAGGCTCAGATTTGTATGGCGCGTCATGTAGAGGTTCGGGATGTTGATACGGCTGCAAACACGGAGCCCGGGCCGTGTTGCCATGCCAGGTACAAAATCCATCACTCTATTCGACTTGCTTTGCATGAATTTCATACTTTCATCATCGCCTTTTGCTTTAGGGACACGGAAACGGGACGGTTCAAGTGTAGTATCATGTTCAAAATCCGTCAATTCCTTGTGTAGGCCTCAATACGTATATATATATTTTCATTGGCCGAAACGGTGTAGTATCCGTTCAAATCAGTGATATGCCTCAAAATGTAGTATTTTCCTAGGCTATTAACAAGTGTAATATCGTTCAGAATCAGTCCCAAAATAAGCAACAAGGACTGCACATTATCCAAAGGTAAATCATTCAACATCATCAAGGTGCATTGGCCGAATAATATCAGAAACGACCATCAGCGCAAGATCGACGGGTCAACTGCAGCTTAACAAAATCAATTTTCAATCCAAACACGGTGGAGGCCCAAACGAGCTAACCCACCAAAACCAACAGTAAAACAATCGGTCAAATAACAATCCCCACAAACGAGATCTGTATAAGATGAAACAACAGAATCCTTAGCCAATATGGATAAAGCAGAACAATAAAGCCATCACCGGTCGAAAATACATCGGGTTTCAGATGAACGGGTCAACGGCAAAGTGCACAAGTGATAAAACTCTGTTTTCCGGCCAAAGCAGTGGTTATAACAACCAATGATGCAAACGTTTGAAACCCATTACACGAACTTAAACAGAAGAAGACATCGGAGAAAAGGGTACACCGGAAATGGGTTTATCCGGTGAAACAAAACGGCGTAGACAGCACACAAATCGAGTAAACGAACGGAGGAGGAGCAACGCCGATTTGTTGGCGTCGCTACCACTCCCCACTCCCTTTTCCCGTTTCGATTCAACAATAAGAATGGCGACAGAAAAGGGTCACCGGCGATGAGCTTTTATGGCTAAAGCTCCGGTGGTGGTGACTGGTTTTACCACTGGAAACCCCCTTTTCTTTACAAGCAACAGAAAAACAAAACAAAACAATAATAACGATGAGGGACACCAATGGAGGCCCAAACAAACGGAGTAATCAACCAAAACGAAGAGGAGCAACACCGATCTTTACCAATGGCGTCGCTACCACTCCATCGTCTTTCTGTGTCAACCCATCTCCACCACTGCCCTCCCTCGTTTCCCCTCACTTCCTTACTGATTTCCTCTCCCTATTTTCTTGTGTTGCCATCCCGATCTGGTTTTGTATATGTGTGCGTTTATAGTTTATGAAGTGTGTGAGTCAAAGGGAGTTGTCCAGAAGATCTGAAAAAAATTGGGGTTGTGGGGGGGTGTATGGAAGATGATGAATAGTGTGGGTGAGGGTAAGAAAAATGAGTGGTGAAGATGGGTGAATAGTGAATGGGGCTAGGGTTTAAGGGATAAGGATATATATATATATGGATAAAATGATTAGGGTAATTTACAAATTTGGCTACAAAAATTGGGTGTCGCGTAAATAGGCCGGGATTCAAAATAAATGACAATTATGGCCTTTTTTCGTTAAAATTATTAACTTAATTATAAAAAATTAACCTTATTTAGACGCTAATTGAAAATTTCGGGACAAAATTGGGTGTCAACAGCTGCCCCGCTTTACCCGGAAAGGATGAAAGAGTTTCCAGGGTAAAAAAGTTGACGTGAAACCCAATTTTGTCACGGTAAAGCCAAGACTCTGATTCCTGGGATCAAAATGCGAGGCTTATGGACATGGCCGAGCTCTGGTTTCCGAGTTGCCTATATATCTCGGGCTGAAAGAGAATCAGGCCATATGTAGTTCGACGCGATTTGAAAATCAAAGACGAGATAGTAACGACTACTCAAGTGCGAGAAAAGAGGCTTGTAATCACCCAAGTTATGAAATGTGGTCGACGACACACCCATAAAGAGAGGTTTACAGGGACATAGCTTCCACTGCACCTTGATAACTGATCCATCTTGTCTTCAATCTCAAACCTCAGACTCAGGGTTAACAAGAGACTTACCTCTAGGGTGGATGACTTCTGCGGGTGCGATTCTTCAGGTATTCGTTGACGAGTCCAGCTTATATCAACGATTGCCCCAGTTCATTGCTAAGCAAAGCTCCATGTTCCAAATGCTGCTGCGGTGCTGCTAAAAATCCTGTAATAGTCTCAACAAACGGTAACCGTGCAACCGCTAATAAACTGTAATAATTGGAATAAGAAATAGATAAAGTGATAAAATTGTATATGCGGGTTGCGGCATCATCGATAAGTACTTCCTTCGATCAACTGACAAGGTACTCCACCCGGAGAACCTCTAAGCTGATCCTTATTCTGAAACAGTAAAGCAAGACAATAAGTAAAGCAAGAACGAATTGTAAAATGCAAGGCTTTCATAAGATAAGTTGACTAACGAGACATAATATCTCAAGTCGACTTGGCTAATCTATATCCTACGCAGGTAACATAACGTTCATTTATAAGGCGAACGAGCCCAAAACATTCAATTATAAGGCAAATAAGCCTAAAACGTTCAATTATAAGGCGAACGAGCCTAAAACGTTCAATTATAAGGTGAACGAGCCTAAAACGTTCGATTATAAGGTGAACGAGCCTAATTTTGACAGCAGCCTGCAAAATAAAGTTGCAAAATGGATTAATAAAGGCAAGATAATGCAAAACAAATAAGCAAAGCTGGGTCCTGTTGCTTGTATTAATAGTGCCGCAAAGCGTTGAATGCCTTCAGTTCTTATTGAATCTGATGTTCAATTTCTGCAAATTTAAAGTGAATGCGTTAGAAAATGAGTGAATAATAAAGCAAAAGCTATAATGAAAAAAAGAAGAAATAGATTTGCTCTGCATATGCGATAAGACGAATAATCTTTGAGAAACTGATGGTTGACGGTAGGAACAATAACAAAAGAGCCTTCAATTGCCTATGATAGGCTTCATAATAATGCCTCCAATTGCTTATGGTAGGCTTCAAATGATAATGATGTCTTCGCTTGCTCACGATAGACTTGATAATAAGACCTCCGATTGCTTACGGTAGGATCAATAACAAAAGAGCCTTCAATTGCTTATGATAGGCTTCAGAATAATGCCTCCAATTGCTTATGGTAGGCTTCAATGCTAATGAAGTCTTCGCTTGCTCACGATAGACTTGATAATAAAACCTCCGGATTCTTACGGTAGGATCAATAACAAAAGAGCCTTCAATTGCTTATGATAGGCTTCAGAATAAGGCCTCCAATTGCTTATGGTAGGCTTCAATGCTAATGAAGTCTTCGCTTGCTCACGATAGACTTGATAATAAAACCCCTGATTGCTTACGGTAGGATCAATAACAAAAGAGCCTTCAATTGCTTATGATAGGCTTCAGAATAAGGCCTCCAATTGCTTATGGTAGGCTTCAATGCTAATGAAGTCTTCGCTTGCTCACGATAGACTTGATAATAAGACCTCCGATTGCTTACGGTAGGATCAATAACAAAAGAGCCTTCAATTGCTTATGATAGGCTTCAGAATAAGGCCTCCAATTGCTTATGGTAGGCATGGCGTAATTTGTAAGTGCAAGCTGCAATATCTTTGATGAATTGTCTTCCCATCCACTGGCGAAGCAATAAAGCAAATGCAAAGGCATAGTGCAAAGTATTTTCAACAATATTGACAAATCAACTGGCAAGCCGATCGGGCATGAAGCAAGGAGGGTCTTGGGGTTGATTGCCTACAAATCAGCTGGTGATCCGATCCGGCACAAAGCAAGGAGAGTCTCAGGGCTGACCTGTTAAACTAAAAGTAAAGCAAGTCATAATATAAAGCAAGTGTAAAGGCATAATTGAAAGCAAATGCAAGGCAATTTGAATATCTTGACAAATCAACTGGCAAGCCGGTCGGGCACGCAGCAAGGAGGGTCTTGCGGTTGATTGTCTACAAATCAGCTGGTGATCCGGTCCGGCACAAAGCAAGGAGGGTCTCAGGGCTGACCTGTTAACCTGTTAAACTAAAAGTAAAGCAAGTCATAATATAAAGCAAGTGCGAAGTCATAATTGAAAGCAAGTGCAAAGCAATTTAGCGTGAAATATAAGCAACGCAAAAGCGATTTAGCGAATCAACAGGCGTAAAAGTCCAACAGGAGAAATGCCCCGCCTGGTGGTCAACCTGAAAAACGTAAAGCAAGGCGTTAATTTTAAAGCAAGTGCGAAGACATAATTCAAAGTAAGTGCAAAGCAAAGTAATGCGGGAATGTAGAGCAATGCAAGAGCCATTTGGCGAATCAATAGGCGAGATAGTCCAACAAAGGGAATCCTCGTAGCCGATGGTCAACCTGAAAGAGTAAAGTAAGGTGTTAATTTTAAAGCAAGTGCGAAGGCATAATTCAAAGTAAGTGCAAAGCAAAGTAGTGCGGAAATGTAGTCAGTGCGATAGCCATTGATAAATCAATTGGCGAGACAATCCGGCAAGGATGACCTTGAGCGGATTATAACCTGAAACACAGTGATGCCCTGTTTGGCTTAGTTTTGAAAATACAAAACAAGCCTCGGCTTTGTCGCCTATTAGGAATGAAAGTCACAGGGGTAGAAATGCCGCCTGTTCGGCAATAACTCATGACAAAGCATAATGCTTTAAGTCATGAAAAGGGATTGCGACGCAATCTGCAAGGCAACTTTGAATGCGAGTTCAATAAATTGTTCATCCATAATGTGAATGATCCTTTCATTGCAAGCTTTCATGTTCCTGCTCTCAAAGAAAAATTGTTAGCTTTGGGGGGGAAAGGGGAAGCGTTTGATTTGTGCAGACTTCATCCTGATCTTGCTGCTTCTGCTGCTTCCTCGTCTCCATTGGACTTGGATTTGCAAATTGCTTTCAGAAACTTGGCTCATGAACTCAAATAGCATAGACTTTGAAAAATAGAGGCAAGATAAAATATTTTAATGCAATATAGCGAGTGAAATAAGCATGCAAGTGAAGTCAAAGATGCATTTTGAAGATTTTGCCTTGACTTAAACTTGTAACATATTTTAAAACAAACCGAACGTCCTTTGTCTTAGACTTTGCACTGTTGCTTAACCAATTACAGAATTCTTGCCAACTCATCTTTAATAACCAACGCCGCTTCTTGCAAAATTCTGCCCCAGTTAATATCTTTCGCATCTCTAACTCGTTTTTGCAAAAATTGCCCCAGTTGTCCTTCTTGGGGGAAAATAATAACTTAAATACTAAAGGGTCGAGCCCGATGGGGGAGCCTACGTATCCCTCCTTGGGAATCAGACCGTGCGTAGTTCTGCATCACTGCTTCAACGCCATATACCAACAAATAAAAGCTGCCCCAGTTGAAGTTCCAACAGATAGTGCGATATCCAAAGAGCGCAGACAATAACTTTCAGTGCATCGCTTTAAATTGTTCAGTTGTTTTGCCATACGTCACAAGCAAAGCTTTGGCAGGTTTATCAATTTTAATTTTGAAATAGAAACAAATGCAAGCGTAAATAATATAATAAGAATGCGATGCGTTTTATTTCAACTTTCATAAATTCAAAATGAGTTGATTCAGATTAACATAAGCTTTAAAGTACAATGCAATTCAGGGCCTCAATCTGAATAAAAATTGAAAATAATGCTACTAAGTTCAATTGCCAAGTTCTTTCAAACAATGCCATTAGCTTCTGGTACTGCATCGTTCACGAGCTAGAGCGTCTACCATCAA
Organism: Petunia x hybrida; assembly: GCA_037355625.1. Taxonomy (NCBI): domain Eukaryota; kingdom Viridiplantae; phylum Streptophyta; class Magnoliopsida; order Solanales; family Solanaceae; genus Petunia; species Petunia x hybrida. Next base: position 221,064 of record JBBBVM010000170.1, read on the forward strand.
TCAGATCTTAAATCTTGCGTGATTTGCATAGTCAACCACCTTACAAATCAAACTTCTGCTAGAGACATAAACAAAACAAAGAAACCTCAAAGGGTAACTAAGATAGTTTGTATGTCATTCATAGGATTGCATACAAGCAAACAACACCTAGTATTTAACGCATTTTGAGCAAATAAAGCAAGGCAGGCAATTAACATGTTAACACAGCTCATGCTCTCCACAGCACATGCACAAAATTCTAAACCCAAATGCCTAAAACCCGAAACAATCCTCCATAGCTTTTGCGAACATCCACACTCCTCCAAGCATGATTCCCAATTGTTTTACAACATCCAGGGTTGAAATTTCCAACCGCCTTTCACAATACCAGACTGCAAATCATGAAAGGCGCCAATTCGCCTTTCAAAATAAAACCTCACTGGTCCTCGGCTTTGGACAAGCCTCTCAGCTTCCTAGGTTTTGCAAGGCTCACCGACCTTATTCATAGGGCTCCTCACTGGTCCTCGGCTTTAATCAAGCCTCTCAGTTTCCTAGGTAGCCAAGACCGCACCGGTCTTCAAGGAGGGACCCCACTGGTCATTCAAAGACACAGGGGCTTCGCTCTCCTAGTATGCGCCAAGCATAATTCAATTTTTACAAAGTTGCAGCTGGATAATCAACATAGGCCTGCACACATGCAAAGCCATTCACGAGAGGGACCCCACTGATCCTTTTAAAGACACCAGGGGCTTCGCCTCTTTGATCTCACTACATCAGGCCATCTCCAAAACACAAACCAACAAAATCTGCCGAACTTCCCCCAAACTAAGGTGTATATGCATGCATGACCTAATCTCCTTCTAAGAGTGGGCTAACGGTTGAGGCTGAATCGACCTATGCGGGATAGACCTGGCCTCACAACGCAGTAGAACTGGCCATGACAAAACCAGGCAATCTCAATATCCCGAACTAACTTTTGGTGACACGAAAGAAGTTTCAAAGAGTGAGGTAAGGGCAATGCCCTTCCTGCATAACTACCCGTCAAGCGGGTGACTCGTGATGAAATCGAGGAGATGAAAGAGAATTGACAGGCTCCATGAGGGAGGAAATATGAACGGAATGCAGACTATGCACAAATAAATATAATACATGCTTTATAAGGCAAACCAAACAAACAGATATAATAAAGCAAATAAATTAGGCATGCTAGTTGCAAACAATTGGAAACCTTTATGGTCAAAACCTTTATTGCTCCCCAACGGAGTCGCCATGCTGTTGAACCCCAAAAATTACCCCCCGAAAAGGATAAATTCCGGAATATCGACAGGATGGACTACTCTTTTGGAGTTTTTGGAGTCACCACCCAATTTAAGGAAAATAGGGAACCAAATTAACAAATGCGTGCAAAACTCCATTTTTATAAAAAGACGGTCTTTTCAGAGATTCTAAGTAAGCGGTTTTATTAATTTCGGAAGAAGGTTTTTAAGGCACTTCCGAAATTCCGTTAAAAACGGTTAATCCGACAGGTTTCCAAATATTTACAAGTGCGTTTTTTTTTCGAAAGAATTTGAATAATAATAATAATAATAATAATAATAATAATAATAATAATAATAATAATAATAATAATAATAATAATAATAATAATAATAATCAATTGAATAAAAAGCTTATTTTCAAAATATATATTTTTACTTGCACGCATTTGCTAAGATGGCCTCAATTTGCAATAAATTAAATAACGACTTCCCAATAAAGGGTAATGCACATAAAGTAAAGCAACATACAAACAATCAAATATTATTGATAAATAAAATATTTTACACATTTATTTGCATAAATATCGAAGGAAAGTAATGCAAAGTTAAAGATAGAACCGGGAAATTGATCAACTCGCGGGAGTCTTGAATTTTCTAAAATTCCTAAGTCTTATTTCTGAATGCTCGGGTCCGAATTCAATCCCCAAATTCCTTCAATGCAACGGATTATTCGCATTCGTGAGTTAGCCAAACTCGTCCATAAATTATTCGTACCAAAACGTACCTCGCAAAACAAACAAGTAAAATTTGATTAGTACGATAATAAAGTGTAGTAATTAATAAAAATAAATAATAATAATAGTAATAATAATAATAATAATAATAATAATAATAATAATAATAATAATAATAATAAAGGGGTTATTTTTGCAAAATTTAGGCTCAGATTTGTATGGCGCGTCATGTAGAGGTTCGGGATGTTGAAACGGCTGCAAACACGGAGCCCGGGCCGTGTTGCCATGCCAGGTACCAAATCTACCACTCTATTCGACTTGCTTTGCATTAATTTCATACTTTCATCATCGCCTTTTGCTTTAGGGACACGGAAACGGGACGGTTCAAGTGTAGTATCATGTTCAAAATCCGTCAATTCCTTGTGTAGGCCTCAATACGTATATATATATTTTCATTGGCCGAAACGGTGTAGTATCCGTTCAAATCAGTGATATGCCTCAAAATGTAGTATTTTCCTAGGCTATTAACAAGTGTAATATCATTCAGAATCAGTCCCAAAATAAGCAACAAGGACTGCGCATTATCCAAAGGTAAATCATTCAACATCATCAAGGTGCATTGGCCGAATAATATCAGAAACAACCATCAGCGCAAGATCAACGGGTCAACTGCAGCTTATCAAAATCAATTTGCAATCCAAACACGGTGGAGGCCCAAACGAGCTAACCCACCAAAACCAACAGTAAAACAATCGGTCAAATAACAATCCCCACAAACGAGATCTGTATAAGATGAAACAACAGAATCCTTAGCCAAAATGGATAAAGCAGAACAATAAAGCCATCGCCGGTCGAAAATACATCGGGTTTCAGATGAACGGGTCAACGGCAAAGTGCACAAGTGATAAAACTCTGTTTTCCGGCCAAAGCAGTGGTTATAACAACCAATGATGCAAACGTTTGAAACCCATTACACGAACTTAAACAGAAGAAGACATCGGAGAAAAGGGTACACCGGAAATGGGTTTATCCGGTGAAACAAAACGGCGTAGACAGCACACAAATCGAGTAAACGGACGGAGGAGGAGCAACGCCGATTTGGTGGCGTCGCTACCACTCCCCACTCCCTTTTCCCGTTTCGATTCAACAATAAGAATGGCGACAGAAAAGGGTCACTGGTGATGAGCTTTTATGGCTAAAGCTCCGGTGGTGGTGACTGGTTTTACCACTGGAAACCCCCTTTTCTTTACAAGCAACAGAAAAACCAAACAAAACAACAATAACGACGAGGGACACCAATGGAGGCCCAAACAAACGGAGTAATCAACCAAAACGAAGAGGAGCAACACTGATCTTTACCAATGGCGTCGCTACCACTCCATCGTCTTTCTGTGTCAACCCATCTCCACCACTGCCCTCCCTCGTTTCCCCTCACTTCCTTACTGATTTCCTCTCCCTATTTTCTTGTGTTGCCATCCCGATCTGGTTTTGTATATGTGTGCGTTTATAGTTTATGAAGTGTGTGAGTCAAAGGGAGTTGTCCAGAAGATCTGAAAAAAATTGGGGTTTGTGGGGGGTGTAAGGAAGATGATGAATAGTGTGGGTGAGGGTAAGAAAAATGAGTGGTGAAGATGGGTGAATAGTGAATGGGGCTAGGGTTTAAGGGATAAGGATATATATATATATGGATAAAATGATTAGGGTAATTTACAAATTGGGCTAGAAAAATTGGGTGTCGCGTAAATAGGCCGGGATTCAAAATGAATGATAATTATGGCCTTTTTTCGTTAAAATTATTAACTTAATTATAAAGAATTAACCTTATTTTAACATAATTTAGACGCTAATTGAAAATTCCGGGACAAAATTGGGTGTCAACAAGCCTCTTTCTTTTTTTTTTCTTCTAGAAAATACTTATTTTTAGACATCAAGTTAAAAAATATTTTTGTTAAACACTTTACAAAGCTATTTTTTTTAAAAAAAAAAAAATTGTTTTAGAAAATGACGTATTAGAAAGAAGAAAGCACAAAATAATTATCATGAAATTAAACTTTCGTATATATTAAGAAGAATATGAAATATGGACTAAGTATAGGATTTCTTTTATATTATGAAAAAAATCAGAAAGCGACAAGTTGTTATTCAGATTTTTGAGAAGATATAATGAAGAAAATGTGCGCAAAAAACATAGTTTTTATACATTCTATGCAGTGGGAACGTAAAAACATAATACTAACCTCTGTTTTAAAAAACTCGCCCGGGGACTCGCCGGGGGCCTCGCCCGGGG